>JBCEWE010000477.1:1527500-1575000 GCA_039877035.1 Silurus lanzhouensis
GTGAGATCGGCCAGCGGGATGTACCATTTACACTCGTACTGCTGATTCCTCCTGAGGGAAAAAAATGTGGAGAGAAATTTTACAATTCCATATTTATTATCATAATGCTGTAGCGTTAACGTGAGAGCGTTTTGTGTAAATGCGAGAGGTCCATAATCATGGTGAGCGTTTTGTGTGAACGCCAGAGATCATTTTAAACAAATGAGAGGTTAAAGGTCAGCTTAAGAGAGTTTTGCGTAAATGCAAGAGGTCAAATGTGAGAGCATTTCGTGTGAATGTAACACGTAAAAATAAAAGATCTATGTAAGAACATTTTTCTGTTGGCTAATGGAACATACTCAACGCCACTCTCGCACATCTGTAACTGTGTCATTCTGTTCTAGAGACACAGCTGTACTGATTAGTGGCCGTTGTTGTTTTGCGATAACCGGCGTGTCTCTACACAAACACACACCGCAAACAGCAACAAATCTACCGAATGTGATTTAAACGCTTCCCTAATAACCTCTGATGCAGCTTCATTATGTGATTACGCCGGATGAGCTCGGTCTAGCAGTGGGTGTATAATCAGCATATTAAACACTTCCTCTCTCTCTCCATCTCTTCCTCTCTCTCCTTCTTTTCACGCTTCATCTGCCTCCATTCATCCTAATTAACGCACACACACATCATGAATATAAATGATCGTGTCAGTGGGAACGAGTTTGGTCACTGACGAACAGCTGCTCAATGTAAAGCAGGAAACGAAGACAAATCAGAGGGACCAATCGGAGAACAGCTGATGTCCTGAATTCATCTGATGTCAGCAAAAAAAAAAAAAAAGGGTAAAAGCTTTGAAAAATTATCTGGAGATGTTTTTAGAAATGAATGGACACCGCTTTCGGATGTGCGAGACCGTGGTTTATCCATGTGCGACGCCGTAGCCGACGCCGGATCGTCACGGTAACGGAAGCGATCTATCACCATCGATGTCACCCTGACGACAGGAAAAAGACGCGAGCCGGGTGTCTAAAAAAGAGGAGACGCTCCAGAAATAAAACCATCCATCTACGAAGCAGGGACGTGAACGCCAACGAGGAAATTCAGGTGGGAGGATGTAATTACAACTAGATTTTTCTCTTTCAAGTGTTAAAAACTGTAATATAATAAAATAAAAATGACGTTTTGCACTATACTTTGTGTCTGTTTGATAGTTATATTTAATGGAGAAATGGCTCATATTGTGCATGTGGGGGTGTGTGTGTGTGTGTGTGTGTGTGTGTCCTACCCGACTGAAGTCTTCTTCATCTTGGCACACAGCAGCAAGTCGGTGAAGAGAAAGACATGGCGGAGTTTACGTGTGCCCTCGGACACCTCCACCAGGAAGCCGTCCTTCACCAACTGACGAACCTGCCCCACACACACGCACACGCACACATAATAAGAACAGACTCCCACACAAAGACATCTCTGAATCCTGCCTTCCTCACAGTTTTACAAAAAAACAGATGAAAAAAGTTCTGTTGTTAAAACATGTCACAGGCTAACAATACACACCCTACAATCCCATTACTAACATCACTTGGTTCTGTTCACACACACAGTAGGGATGCGCATCGCAATTACTACGGTCGATGTGATTCGCATCTCGATGCAAAGCCGAATATACGATTAACCTGTTAGCCTTCGCCACTGCTTTTGGGACTCACAGCTGAAAATGCACGACCTAATTTAAAATGTTAACAGTTCCTGGAAAAAAAATTTGCTACATACACAATTTAGATAGCTTTGGAAAGAAGTCAGCTTTACTGTCAATCATCAAAGTTAATATTGCTCAAAAAGATATTAAGTTATAGATGATGACGTGTTAAATCCCAGTTAGCACGAGCTGAAAACAGCTGTTCGTGCAGAACCGAGAGCTGCATCACTTCCTGGTTCGTGTGCACGTGTGCTGCTTCGACCACTAAGAGTTTGTAAAGAGTAATAAAACTAAATACACACACACCTCTCCCTTGGGGGTAGTGACGGCGGTCCGGCGCGGGTCGATTTCCTCGTTGATGCTGGACAGGAAGTTCTGGGAGATCCGCAGCGCGTCCTGCAGCAGAGCAAAGTCTGGGTGCTCTTTAGGAGTGTGTTTCAGCAGATCCTGAAGGAACACGAAACAGAAAAGCCTCTACAGATACCGGTGGCTGAGAAGCATGGTATAGGCACACTAGAAGACCAAACGTTTGTAACATCATATTATATCTATATGGATCATTTCATTGTCCTGATGATGTCATAATAAGCACCACTCTTCCAGGAAGGCTTGATGGAGACACTTTCGGCCATATAGTGCATACGTTATCTAGCTAAATAAAAAGTTAGGGTTCTGTACTGGTTTATCCACTTGTTAAATCAGAACAATTCTTTATGTAATTCTGACTCGCCGAATTGGGTTTGCACGCTGGAAAATTTCCATGGGAAATACGGGAATATATAAGAATGAATGAGAGCGAATAGGAATGAACCGGGAATTTACAAAAATTGCAGGTTAGCCTAATACAGGGAACTAAACGTAGATCCTTTCTTGAATCCTGGACACAAAATAATGTAAAAAAAAATATATATATATTACAATAATTTATGTTTAAGACTTCCGTGTGCTGCGTGTAAGTTGTGCAACAAAATTATACTTAAACTATTTATATAACAATTAAATCTAAAATAAATTTTTGACTCTATTAGTTTGCATGCATGTCAGGTTTATATTTTTGTTTGTATATGAAAAAAGTTTATATACGTTTCACCTAATTTCTGAAGAATTCGGCGAGATGAAGTCCCCTGTGGAAATTTTCCGGGAATTTTTCTCCCCCTTTGCAACTCTAGTTGCGAATACTCGGGACGTGCCCCAAATACAGTTATCAAGAATACACCTGCACACCTTTGCCAATTGAAATCGTGTGCGAATTTGGGACACAGCCCTGAATTCTCAGTGTAGTCGCTGGCAGTTGTGAGATAACGCCGAGGTGTCGCACAAAATATTAGGAAATGTTCTTCTTCAGCAGTTTTTCTTTGTCGGAATCCCGCCACTTCAAGCTTGAACGCTTTATCGCAAGTAGAAGAAAATCTAGAAATCATTCATCTACATTATATAAAAAAAAAAAAAAAAAATCCTAACACGCCCAGTTCAGTCTAGTAAAGGGCAGCATTTTTTCTCGTATGTATCTTGGCTCGCTGGATCTCTGATAAGAGAGGACAAAGGAGTGGTTGTGTGTACCAGCGTGTGTGTGTGTGTGTGTGTGTGTGTGTGTGTACAATGTTTTAGACTTGAAGGTGACTTTCACTGTGTAGCAGCTACCACTGGGTTCTACACTTATGCTTCAACATCGACTTCAAAGCTTTTCATACTTACATGAAGAACCAGGGTGCTGCGTGTGACCCGGTCGATGGGTTTATACAGGAGCGCTGTACAAAAAAGAAGGAAAGAAAATTAGAAAGGCATGCAGACGTTAGATACGTGAGGTAACAATGAGGACAGAGAATTGCGATCGAGATAACAGGCAGCCGTATCACCGCACAGAAACAGAGGAAATCTCATCGACGGAAAGCCTATTACACGGCTCGCTGATCAGAGGGGCCGTGAAAATGGAAATGGCATTTATTTTTTTAGCTCTGTGCGTGCGACAAATAAGCGCGAGAAGCGGATTCTGCCTACGGCTCCGTCCGCAACGCTTTGATTACCCGCTCCGGAGTCGGTTCATGCAGCCGGCTTCATCCTACTGTATTTTTGTTTAAAGCCGTCAACGATGTAGGACGGAATGGTGTTTCCACATCTACAAAACATTCGTTTGGAAACACCACTCGAAGCCTTTCACTGTTCAGCTGCTCCACTTTTATAAAGACAATAATTATAATAATTTTAACAATAGATTTTGCTCCAAGCAGCGATCTATGGCGTCTAAGCACTCCTTGTTAGGGTTGGGGTTGTTTGTTAGGAGTGCCTGGACCCCACAAATCTACACACACACACACACACACACACACACACACACACACACACACACACACACACACACACAAACACACACCTTTATATAGCAATAACCAGTTCCTTGCATGCTCCACAGAACTATACATATACAAAGAACCTGTGTGGGCACTGGTTTTTGTACCAATCAAAAAGAGGAATAAAATCCTGATCTACAGAGAAGAATGGGCAACCATGCCAGTGATGAATAAAGCTATCAAGATTTGGCATGACGGCCCGGTTCGGTCTGTTCGATATGCCTACTGAAAGCTGATTGGCTAAAAGCAGGTAAGTCATTATGTGTTACAAATTACAAATTCAGAACACCAGATTTACGCTCGAAAAGTATATTTTTGTTTCTTGGAAGCATCTAGCCTCAATCCAACCTCCTCCCATGACCGGATCATCAACCGTCAAAGACGTCCTATGTTTCCTGATTGACCTTCAAAGAAAATCTAGATTTGTTATATGTCCAGCATTTGTTCGATGAAGTCTAATTCTGTGCTGTTCACATCCATATCTTAAACGATTCCCAATCAATCTAAACACCAGGCCTTTAAAAGAAGCTGGAAACATTGTTAGTTTTTACATTTATGACATTTGGCAGACGCCCTTGCCCAAAACGACGGCAGATGAGGGTTAAGGACCTTGCTCAAGTGGCAGCTTGGTGGAGGCTTAGATTGGAACTCATGGCCTTTTGATCAGAAGTCCAGCACTTTGAGCCATACCAGTTTGTGCTTGTTTCTGCGAAAGCCATCTCTATCCGAATTTGATCTTCATTCCCTGACCATTGCAGCAACCAAAGGACAAAGAAGTAGCGGGGAGAGGATAGCTTCAAATGCTACAGCCCACATCAGAGTTTATTAAAACTGAATCTCTACAGTCGATTCCAAACCAAAAAAAGGATCTCCTTGTGCAAATACGTCAAAATATAAGCATGGCAATTCAAGTGAAATCTAGCTTAATGATTCCAGCGTTCATCAGAAACACTGGTCCGATGGTTACACTGCTAGGTAGTCGCAAAATAATTGCGGAATTTATGGAACACTGCGATCAAGATGCACTTAATGTCCTCGTGCCATTCAACCGATAATCACGCACAGAATGTTATTCGATCAAACAGGCGGAAATGAGATTCGTGACAAACGCACGACCACGTATCTCACTCGAGAGCCTCGGGGGGCTTAGAAATAAGTTGTGTAAACATCTAATACTAATAACTGAAGCTGTGTATTAGATGCAGAGAAACGCGCTTTGTTTATGAGTGCATGAGCCGAATATGGTGGTCCTGTTACACCCCGGCACATCCAAGAACACACTCTGCCATTTTGTTTCATGCTGCTCTACTTTCAGACACTTCATAAATAATAAGTGCGTGTTTTCCAGACGTGCCGGACATGATCGTCTTCTGAATCGGGCTACAAAAGCATGACATTTTTTTGTTGTTGTTGTTTCATACCATGGAAGAAGACGTCACAGTTTCTTCCAAGCCGGCAGCACAGCTGGAGGCTTGATTCTGAACATTCATCCTCTAGGAAGCATTTGTCGCTTCATTCCAGCACCATTCCTGTTTTAAACCATATGGTGGCTGCGTCATCCTCGGGGGCACGGAGCGGAGAAAGAGCCCTCGCTGCAGTTTTCAATGTCTAATTGCTATATATTGTTGGTACTGTATGAGCCTAACTCTCTCATTTAGAATAGTTGAGCTCACCCACTGGTGCTGCATAACATCACACTGCCCCCACCAGTTTGCACCAACCAATGTGGTCAAAAGATTTTTTTTCGATCGATTGATATGACACGCCGTGGATTTTGCTCTGCATGCTGTCCATTTATTATATTCAGCCCCCTTTTAAATACAGATAGTCCCAGAGTTACAGAGTTACGATGGATATGTGTTCCGATGAACCCATCGCGCCATGCCCGAGCCTACACAGAAGTCCATTAAAGAATGGTGATCATTGGGGTAGCAGACTGTCATTTGTAAATAATTTTAACACATTACAGTACATAGTTTGGTGAAACAGGGCAATTAACACTGCTGTAATGTGTAAACATACACATGCACAACTGCAGGTTTGTTAGTGAAGGGTGGCGCTTTGTTTCAGTGTCCAGCAACGCAGATAAAAGGGAGAAAGACAACACCAAACAAAAGGGAAAAAAAAGGAAAATAACACCGGGACAACTGGACTCTGTCGACCGCTGATGAGAGTAAGGCATCTTACAAAGCGGGAGATTCGGACATCCTGGCAGCATCCCAACGTAATGTATTAAAATTAATATTTTCGTATTGTTAACAATTTAATAAGATCGGAAAATCGTCTAATCTTCATAACTCAGAGACTACCCCTAATCGCCAACCAGCCCCCTTCCGATCGACTTTGGGCATTTTGTAAGGAATAAAATCGAACAAGGCAATGCTGTTGCACAAATCAGCGTCCAGGGAGCTCATCCTAATTTAATCATGTGACCACGCGTGCAGTAGAACCGAGCGCCAATTTATATTCCGTTGCGCTGGATTGAAAGAACTTTGACAGAATGTGATTCCCCCTCTCTCAGGCAGAGGCTACAGGGTGTCTACACGAATGGTGCGTTCGGTAGCGGTGAAAAGCCAGGGCTTGGGGGGACTCCCACAGGGAACGCTCCGTGTTAAAGGAAGTTCGAAATGAAGTACAAGATACAGCAATAACACGTAAACGCCACATGCCTACACGCGGTGCAAAACTGCAAAAAAAACCAAATCCCGAATAGGCTTTTCGATCTAAGCCTTACCGTAAGTACAGTTACAGCACAGCCGGAGCACCAGGAAGACCTCCATGACCAGCTCCCCTCTTTCCTTAGCAGTTCATTCAGTCTTCTGCTGCTCAATATGCCTCGGCTTCCTTCTCCTGCCTCCCTCTCCCTCTCCCTCTCCTTCTCCCTCTCCTTCTCCCTCTCCTTCTCCCCGTTAATCTCTCATGCACATGCTCTCTAAGTCCCTCTCCCTCTCTTCATCTCTCTATCTATGTTCTCTCGCTTATATACCTTCTGCGGTGCATGCCAAGAGAGTGACAGAGCCAGATTTGAGAATGAAAGACAGAAAGAAAGCGAGAATTAACGAAAAGAAAAAAAGACCCACGCTTCTGATTCAGTGTGTCCGGAAAGTCTGTGTGAATGTGTGGGGTATGTGATTCTGTGGGGCTGCGTGTAAACTGTAGCTAATTAACACTAGGATAGTGCAGAACAATATGGAGCAAGGAAACAGGACAGGATCACACACACACACACACACACACACACACACATCCCTGTTTCAACGGAATTCTTGAATCGGAATAAATCACATGATCAATAACTCATCTTTTTCCTCATTTCCACCTTGATATCAGGCTAATCGCAACAATATAGCAGTTACAGCAAAGCAGCTAGCAAACCAGTCACATAAACAAATAAATCATTCTCACTCTTCATTTTTTTTTTTAAGCACAACACATTAATATACATTCTCTTTCACAACAAAAAAAAAGCAGCATATACAGCCTTTATTTAAAATAAACAAGTAAACATTTAGCGGTTCATTAAGCCAAGCAGCTTCCAAACATAACACTGTGCTAATGTTGCAGAAGTTACTTTCTCTGATTTTATTATTTATTTATTTTTGTCAGGTAATGAAGCAGCTAATATTAGCCTACACAAACCATCATGTTTGGGTCTAATTAAAGTTTAAAAAGGAAATAATTATCCTGACAGCAAAAAAAATTTTTTTAAATTAGCTAGCTGGCTAAACACACAAGTTATCTAAAAGAAAGAATGCTAGCTATCCTGTTAGCACTTGGTTTGTAGTAACGTGGTGTGTTTTTTTATTTAATTTGTAACTCTATTTTATTTAAGCTAGTATATCTTGGGTCACTAGCAAACTAGATAACATAGCATTAAATGTCAAAAGGGAAAAAAAAGAAAATTCACCTCAGAAAACTTTTTCGTTTTTCCTGAACATAAAATAGATTTATAAATTTTTTTATTTTTAAAGGTACATTTATATCTTGGCTGTTTACTGGAGCTTTTTAAAGCCGGGACTTTCCACAGCGTGTCTTCGTTAACGTCCAAGTTAGCAGCATTTAGTCACAAGTGAGCTGCTGACATTAAGTTAGCACTGTTTTATTACATAAAAAATATTAGCGTATATTTTTTAATACTTTTTTTTTTGTAAACCTACAAATCGCTTGTTTTTTGTTTTTTATATTACGTTTTAAAGACTGTGGTCAATAAAATATATTACAGTATGTTACAGTTGCAGTCTTGCATTTTACTGTATTACACATGAATCGTGATTTCAATAAATGAAACAAATACATTTTAATAAATTAATAGATTGTAATTCTAATCTAATCAGAGGTACTGTGACACAAGCCATTCTAGCTTGTGTTGTTAATAGCTTATATGTCTTCACATTTCTTTCCTAATCAATCACTTTCGGCTTTATTTTGGTTGGTCGGGTGCATGTGAGAGACCAAAAGATGCTATCGTCGACTTCGCACAATCGCGGTTCGTTTTTGCACCTTTTTTTTTTTTACGTAACACATAAATCACTTCGAAAAGTCCGTAAAAGCTTTTTCCACAAATACACTCCAGGGGCAAAAGTATTAGGACACCTGAATTTTTTCAGCCATATGTGGTTCTTCCAAGAACGGTTACTACACAGTTTTGAGGCACACAATTGTATAAACGATTTCTTTTTTCTTCGAACCAGGAGACCCAAACTTGTTCCAGCATGACAATGGAGCATTGTGAACACATGGTGTACACAGGTTGGGGGTGAAGATCTTCAGTGGGATGTTATAGAGCCATGACCTCGACTCTATTGAACACCTTTTGGGATGAATGTGAAACATCACCTCAGGCCTCTTCATCTCACCTACATCAGTACCTTTACTAACACCCTTGTGGCTCAATGAGCACAAATCTCCACTGCAAAAATCTAGTAGAACATCTTTCCAGAAGACTGGAGATTATTGATCAAAAACCACATATCAATCTTAGTCAGGTGTCCACAAACTTTTGTCCATATAGTGTATCTACCGGTGGCTCCAATTCCATCCAAATACCAATCAACACACACACACACACACACACACACACACACACACACACACACACACACACACACACACACACACACACACACACACACACACACACACACACACTCTACTATTTTTTTTTTTTTACTTACCCTCCATGCTGACAATGTTGGTGCATTCTTTAGAGTTTTTTGGTCCCTTGACTTTGACATTCTGTAAAACAAAAAAAAAGATCAGCACTTAACATGAAGGACAGACGGAGGAGATCTGCGCATCAGCAAAATACTTTATACACATGCGCATACACGCACACGCACACGCACACACACGCACACGCACACACACGCACACACACGCACACACCACACGCACACACACACGCACACACACACGCACACACACACACACAACATTGTTTCTGTGCAGAATAATGAAGGGAAATGAGACTGCGTTTTCTGCAGCTTTGTGTGCTATATACGTTTATTATTACAGTTTGCTCATCGTGGCGTCTCCACTCAACTTCACTGTGTATTTGAAGAGACGTACCTCACACTCGATTAACATGTCCTGCGCTTTTAAAATACGTCATAAACTACACCTTTAGTGCTCCTGAAGATCGTTTTTATTGTTCTTTCTTTTTTATTATAAGCATCCTTGATCTGAATTCGTCCTTCACAGCACATGATTGGACCTCAAAGGCCACGGTATTTGTATTATTATTATTATTATGCTGCATTTACATCTTCCAAAAAACAAAAGCATAAAGGATGGAGAGATCAATGGTTGTGATCAGTAGACACACCTCAGAAATCTTCTGGAACTGGGAGTTGGACTGGCTGCATTTCTCCACCGTCTCCACTGCAATTTTGTAGTTGTCCACAAAGGCTTTGTAGATGCCGAGCTGACTGGCCTGAGAGAGCGAGAGAGACAGACAGAAAGAGAAAAATCATGAGGATACTCCTCCAAGGCCAAGAATACATAACATGACCAGGAAACTGGAAAAGTTTTTTGGAGGGTTATCAGGAGAAAAACGCTCGTTCTGCTGTATGTCTCACAGATTCTATAGGTTTAACACCAGAAACGTTACAGAAGAAGTGAATCAGGAGCGACGTTCCGTTGTTTACTGTATTAGGATTTATTCCACGGTGCTGGTGAATTCTCCATTTTGATTGGTCAGAAGGTATTAGTCTGACTAATCTGATTGGTTGCCAGTTCAGAGAAGTACAATGGTGAACTTGACATGACCAAACTATATGTTTTAGGAATTTATTTTTTTTAATTGATATTTTACACAATATAACAATAATAAAAAAAAAAAACGGGAAAAAAAAATAAAAATTTGTGCTGCAACAAGGATCCCAGCAACAACCTGTGCAGCTCTGGTGAATTCCATGCCCAGGAGGATTAAGGCAGTGCTGGATAACTATGGTGCTTAAAATATTTAAACTTTTGACACAGTTTTGTTCACTTAGGGTGCACTCACTTTTTGCCAGCTATTTTAACAAAAACAACTGTATGTTGAGTTCATTTCAGAGGACAGTAAATCTGTTCTGCTATACAAGCTGCATATTGACAAAAACATATACAAGTTTCATTTCTCGAAAAGATTTACTAAAGTGGTTGCTGAAATGTGTGGGGTGTACTCAGTTTTTTGATATACTGTCTTTACTAATCTTTACCTTATGTTACTTACACCTTTATGGCTGAATGAGCTAACTCCAAAATCTTCACACAAGAGTGGAGGTTATTCTAGCAACAAATGGAGACTATATATAAAACGGGATGTTCATAAAGCACAAATTAGAATGTGATTCAATCCTAAAGTCCATTATCTTAGTATTAGTTTAGGGGTCTACACACTTATAAAACCAGGTCATTGCTAATTTGAGAGTATCTTTGTGTTTAACTCGTGACACGAACCTTTAACACGGGTGTGTACACTTTTTCTGCCCTCCCCATCTTTCTCTCCATCTCATCATTTTACTCCACTTTATTTCTCTCTTTATCTCATGTTTTATTTCTCACTTTATTCTCTCCTGTATATCCTGCACTCTCTCTCTGCCACTTTTCCTTTATTTACTTATTTATTCCTTGGTGATTTCTCTATATTGCACTCCCCATCTCTCCTCCTCTCTCGTCTCTTTTACTGTCCAGCTTCTGTGTCTATTTTATATCTATTCTCTCTCTCTCTCTCTCTCTCTCTCTCTCTCTCTCTCTCTCTCTCTCTCTCTCTCTCTCTCTCTCTCTATATATATATATATATATGTATATACAGAAAAGTGATCACTATCACTCTCTTCATCACTTACTACCTCTCTCATTACCAATCACGCACCAGCTACCTCTCTCTCTCTCTCTCTCTCTCTTCTCTCTCTCTCTCTCTCTCTCTCTCTCCTCTCTCTCTCTCTCTCTCTCTCTCTCTCTCTCTTATTTATATATATATATATAATGTATATACAGAAAAGTGATCACTATCACTCTCTTCATCACTTACTACGTCTCTCATTACCAGTCACGCACCAGCTACCTCTCTCTCTCTCTCTCTCTCTCTCTCTCTCTCCCCTCTCTCTCCTCTCTCTCTCTCTCAGATAAGTTACATGTATAGAATGAACTCTCCACACAAACACACTTCTTCCTCTAATTTATCTGTCAATTTTTAATCTTTCCATCGTATTTCTTGAAAAAAGATATAAATTGCAGTTTCACATCTCTGGTGAAGCGTTTAATTCATATTCTTAAAGAAACAAAAGGTATCTTGGATACTAGGATCATCCTGTGTGTGTGTGTGTGTGTGTGTGTGTGTGTGTGTGTGTGTGTGTGTGTGTGTGTGTGTGTGTGTGTGTGAAGATACAGTCGTCACTTAGCATCCCTTCTTCTCTGCCTCTCACCTACTGACTTCATACACAGAGACACACACACACATGCATCACTTCTTGCCAGTGTTAATTGAGTATGAGAAGCATGTAGAGTGCATTTGTGTCAAAAAGAGAGAGAGAGAGAGAGAGAGAGAGAGAGAGAGAGAGAGAGAGAGAGAGAGAGAGAGAGAGAGAGAGAAATCGCAGATCTCTCATGCTCAACATGTTCTGCTTAGAGGCTTCACTTCATCCCTTCCTTCTGCTCACTTATTTCTTCTGTGTAACTGTAATTACATCACCATCTGCCTACCCGCCCAATATAACACACACACACACACACACACACACACACACACACACACACAAACACACAAACACACAACACACACACACACACACACACACACACACACACACACACACACACACACACACACACACACAGGCTTGGGTAAAAAAAAAAATAGACTTCTCTCTCTTATCTATTTCCCTTCTATCAGTTCTTTCTCTCCTCCTCCCTTTACTGCATTTCAATTTGTTACAATCTCCCTCTCTCGTTTTTTTTTTTTTTTTTTTTTTCTTTCATACACACTCACTATTGCTTTCTATTTAGTCTTTAATTACCACAAAGTTTAAGGCCCACAGTTGTATAGAATGTATTTGGATTCAGTAGCATAAAATTATCCCATCACTTGATCCAGAAGACCCAGGAGACCAAGATTGGAGTGAAAGATCTCCTTTTATCTCAACTCAATTGAACACCCAGGCCTCTTCACATGCCCTACATCAGTACCGGATTTTACTACCACCCTTGTGGCTAAATGAACACAAATCTCCAGACTTCCACTCCAGAATCTAGTGGAACATCTTCCCAGAAGAGTGGAGGTTATTCTAACAGCAAAAGTCGACTAAATGCTTAAACTTTTCCCATTTATCTTTCTTCACTGCTCTCTCTTTCCATCTACTTTCTATTTTCCCCCATCCCATTTCTGCTCTAGTCTCCTCCGTACATTTCTCTTTCTCTCTCTTTCAATGTCTTTTTTTTGCTCTATCCATCCATGTCTCAGTGGATTGGTTCAACAATACATTGGATGACATATGAACTGCTTGAAACTGTCATCATTATAATCATAATCATTAATAATATTATTTCTCAGATGGAAGTGTTTATTCATCATAAATCATGACGACTGCTATTTATTGTGTGCGATTTACACTTTCTTTTTTATGTTACGTTCTTTTTTTCAGTTGAGACAGCAGCTCCTGTACTTTTATTGTGGAGAAAGTTCCCATGGCCAGAGACGTACTCATCACAGAGAACAGAAGAAGTTGCTTCTAGATTAACGAGTGCTGTAACCACATTTTGCAGGCACACACAAACACCACACACACACACACACACACACACACACACACACACACACACACACACACAATGTGTGATTGCATTAACACGAATACTGCAGGCTTCATTTTGGCTTCCAGAACATTCATTAAAAGAATGCGGAAAGGGAATGAGGGACAAATTGCAGCACTGTGAGCTAACTATAGCCAATAAATGAGATACGAAACAGACTCATCACTTGACACACACACGCACTCACACACACGCACACAAATCCCAAATCCTTTTTGTCAATAGACAGACCTTCTGCAGAAGATGTCCAAGTATAAAATTGTGCATGTGCTCACAGTTTACGTCATCGTTATTTTTCAATTACCCACAGGTTAATTTCATTATTATGAACCAAAAGTGTGAAGTTAAAAAACCCGCAGTCACCCTGCAGTTACATAATACCCGGAATTAGTCTAAAATAAAACATGCCTGAAGTTACAGAAATAGTAAACTTAAAGTTATAGCCTGAAGTCATAGAACAATTACAGTACTTCAGTGTTACACAAGTAGAAAAATTTACCTAAAATGACAGGAATCTGAATTTTCACTAAAGTTACAGAAGTCTGAAAATACACAAGTCTGAATTTACCCTGCAGTTACACAAGTATAAAGTTACACAAGTCTAATGTTACCCTGCAGTTACACAAGCCTGAAGTTACCCGGCAGTTACACAAGTCTAAACTCACCCTGCAGTTACACAAGTATGAAGTTACCCTGCAGTTACACAAGTCTGAACTCACCCTGCAGTTACACAAGTATGAAGTCACCCTGCAGTTACACAAGTCTGAAGTTACCTTGCAGTTACACAAGTCTGAAGTTACCCTGCAGTTACACAAGTCTGAACTCACCCTGCAGTTACACAAGTCTGAAGTCACCCTGCAGTTACACAAGTCTGAAGTTACCCTGCAGTTACACAAGTCTGAAGTTACCCTGCAGTTACACAAGTCTGAAGTCACCCTGCAGTTACACAAGTACGAAGTCACCCTGCAGTTACACAAGTACGAAGTCACCCTGCAGTTACACAAGTCTGAAGTTACCCTGCAGTTACCTTGCAGTTACACAAGTCTGAAGTTACCCTGCAGTTACACAAGTCTGAAGTTACCCTGCAGTTACACAAGTCTGAAGTTACCTTGCAGTTACACAAGTCTGAAGTTACCCTGCAGTTACACAAGTCTGAAGTTACCCTGCAGTTACACAAGTCTGAAGTCACCCTGCAGTTACCCTGCAGTTACACAAGTCTGAAGTTACCTTGCAGTTAAACAAGTCTGAAGTTACCCTGCAGTTACACAAGTACGAAGTCACCCTGCAGTTACACAAGTCTGAAGTTACCCTGCAGTTTCCCTGCAGTTACACAAGTCTGAAGTTACCCTGCAGTTACACAAGTCTGAAGTTACCCTGCAGTTACCCTGCAGTTACACAAGTCTGAAGTTACCCTGCAGTTACACAAGTCTGAAGTTACCTTGCAGTTACACAAGTCTGAAGTTACCCTGCAGTTACACAAGTCTGAAGTTACCCTGCAGTTACACAAGTCTGAAGTCACCCTGCAGTTACACAAGTCTGAAGTCACCCTGCAGTTACACAAGTACGAAGTCACCCTGCAGTTACACAAGTCTGAAGTTGCCCTGCAGTTACCCTGCAGTTACACAAGTCTGAAGTTACCCTGCAGTTACACAAGTCTGAAGTTACCTTGCAGTTACACAAGTCTGAAGTTACCCTGCAGTTACACAAGTCTGAAGTTACCCTGCAGTTACACAAGTCTGAAGTTACCCTGCAGTTACACAAGTCTGAAGTTACCCTGCAGTTACACAAGTCTGAAGTTACCTTGCAGTTACACAAGCATGACATTACACAAGTCTAAAGTTATACTGTAGTTACACAAGTCTGAAGTTACCTGTAGATACACAAGTATGAAGTCACCCTGCAGTTACACAAGTCTGAAGTTACCCTGCAGTTACCCTGCAGTTACACAAGTCTGAAGTCACCCTGCAATTACACAAGTCTGAAGTCACCCTGCAGTTACACAAGTCTGAAGTTACCCTGCAGTTACACAAGTCTGAAATTACCTTGCAGTTACACAAGTCTGAAGTTACCCTGCAGTTACACAAGTCTGAAGTTACCCTGCAGTTACACAAGTCTGAAGTTACCCTGCAGTTACACAAGTCTGAAGTTACCCTGCAGTTACACAAGTCTGAAGTTACCCTGCAGTTACACAAGTCTGAAGTTACCCTGCAGTTACACAAGTCTGAAGTTACTTTGCAGTTACACAAGCATGACATTACACAAGTCTAAAGTTATACTGTAGTTACACAAGTCTGAAGTTACCTGTAGATACACAAGCCTGAAGTTACCCCGCATTTACACAAGTCTACAGTTATTTTGCAGCTACAGAATTACAGAAGCTAAAAAATTATTAGCGTAATTTCAAATTAACTCAAATTAGCTCACCAGCTTCTGGAAAAGGTGTCCGACTGTGACCTTATCATCCCACTGCTGAATGTTGGGGTAAAGGGCGTCGTAAAATTCCTTATGGATCTCGTAGATGTCTTGGATCTTGTAGAAGATGGTTTCGATCTGCTCCATCGTTAGCACAGGTTTGGATGTGGTGGCGGTGGCCTTCAAAGGACGCATAGGCTGAGGGGAAGAAGAGATGGTGATGGAAATCAGGGTTAGAAAGCAGGACATGACTAGATTTTTAAGCATATTGGATTCATTTCAGTGAATTCAAAGGATTCTACAGTCAATTAATAGAAAAAGTCCAACAAAGCAGGTGTTTCAGTAGATCACGTTTACAGTACGCAGTTTCCATTCCATCTACACGTAAATTAATGGCAATTTTATTTCTAACTTTGCCCTTATCTAAACTCACACTACCCAACACCCACGGCGCCATTAAAGATCTATTTCAAGTGAATTTATTTAATAACAGGAGGTTTGATAATATCATTTATCAAGGTTTCTGACTGGATGATATGCAGGGCTAGCTGGTGTAACACGACCAGGGATAACCCCTAGGCCCTGCATTTAGTGAACGCCCTTATCGAGAGCAACTTTCAAAGTGTTTTGAAGTCTTTATCAATAAATACATTCTAATGCTGGTTCATTAGGACACATTATAAATACCATCAGTCTGAAATTCTAATTTAACAACATCTAGAAGAGGTAGGTCTTTAGACATCCATTGAAGACTGCAAGTGACCCAGCTGTTTGTCCATCAAGTGGAAGTTTGGTCCACCACATCTGTGCTATAGCAGAGAAGAGTCCACAGACTTGACAACCATTGGGGTTCATTTATTTAAATCTGTTTTCCCGGCATCAGCAGTGACCAAGGAGGCACTCAGGAACTAAAACAGAGCCTGTAATCAACACGGACGACACGAAGTTTGAATAAAAAAAGGGGACAAACAGCAACCGTTTACTGCTTTTGCTGTTTAGAAGAAACACGGCCCAGCTTGTACTTTATTTAATATGTCAATTTATAAATACGCTTGTTGTACGGAGGTAGCGGGACAAGCTAGTTCCTGCTCTTGCTTGCATTTTAGCAGCTATTAATAAATGTTCACTAACTTTCTCTTGAAGTTGATAATAAAGGAAAACCCCAGCTTGTTCCACCAACTCACAAATTCGATTTTGAGATTTTTCAGTAAAACATCATACGTTGAAGAAGGTATTTGGAACAACCGGATGTTTACTGATACCTGGTTTCTTCTGGCTCTCAAACAAAAAGTTTAGGTTTGGGGTTTTTTCCATCTATTTTAATGAACATATATTATGGGATCAGCAATTTTAACAGATACTGGTGAAGCCCCTGGGTATGTACAGAATAGTATTCCTTTGGAATCATTGCCTTTTTGTACTAAAGCCCCAGATTTTATCACCAAACCCCCTTCACAAAACTAAGTCAAGTTTTCTGAAACACTGGTAGAAATTAGCGGCTGTCAGCAGAGTATTCGCTTGCAGAAAATGCCCCTCAAAAAGAAGCAAATCTGAACATGATAAATCATTTTTTTTGCCCCTTGCTTACTGGAATATCTCAAGAGTTACAAAAAGGCTGGGAATTTCTCCTTGAGCGGATTACTGGACATCCTGTAGCTTATCTCAAGCAAATTCATATCTGATTGAAGGAAAGCCTGAATCAGGATGCCATAATCAGGGTGTTTGTATTTATGTGTGTGTGTGTTACTCTGTTTTCCCACCCCACCTCTTCTGTCTCATGTAACACTGTTTTTCCTGTTCACATGTAGGCATGCCCAAAAATAGCTTGTCAAATTGGACATTGTACCCATGTTTACATCGATAAATGTCTGTTTTGTGGCATAAAAAAACATGATTCTTATACACAGTGATGGAAGGACTGGAACATACATACTTGTACTATTTATTGTAAAAAGACACACACAGTTGTAAACAATGTTCACATTAAATATGTGGAAGAGCTTTGTGACTTTAACCATGGCATGGTGGCTGCTTTAAGTATTTCAGAACCGGCTGATCGACTGAGTTATTTACACACAGGGAGTGTGGGGTTTATGCAGAATGGCGAGTTCCTGTGAGCCGCAGTAAGGGCCTTGTTGATGAGAGGTTTGAAGAAAATAACTGGTTCAGGCCAACAAGAAGGGTACAGTAACAAAACAACCACTCTTTACAACCGTGTTGAGCATGAAAAGCATCTCAGAATGCACAACCTTGAAACAGATGGTTACAATAGCAGTTGCACTCCTGTCTGACAAGTATCTGAAAGTTGAGTGTCATAGGACAGTGGATAATATGAAGACTGGAAAAATCCAGATTGGCTGGGGGGTTTTTGCCCCCCAAAATGGCCATTAAAGATGGTAAATATCCATCCTAATGCATGGATTTACTGCTTTAACTAGTGCATGATCTTGTCTCCAGACTCAATACTAACACGTGCAATTTTTTGACATTGACACAGTCAACACAGTGACAAACTATTTCCTTCCTCATATGCAACGTCAAAGTTTTCAGTCCGAAAAACGCTGAATTGCTGATTGAAACGACAGAGGAAGAGCTACGATTTCAGGACTGCTGTCTGCTAATCCGAGAACAAATTACGAGGCTGTGGTGCGATCTGCTCAGAATACAGATCGCAAACTGGTGGCTATTAACCATCAGCTACTTTAACTACGGTAAAAGATAATGCTAAACCATTATGAGATAAAGGTGTTTTCAATCCTCAGCTTGGTTTTGTGAAAAAATTAAAATGTTGTCAGGCATGAGCTCCATGGCCTGTTTGGTTAGCATTGTCCTAGCTAGCTAAATGTGATGAGTGACTTTACCTTCTCAAAACATCGAGATATGGGAAAAAAAAAATTTATATATATATACATTTGACATATTAAGTAAAGCAGTCACGTGTAGAACAGTTGGTTGAGGCGATCTTCTCTTCTTGCCAAGTGCAAATTCTTTCCAAATTCTTCTTCGATGTTATAGATTCCAAGTTAGAAACTTTAGTCGAAAGCCTTGTTTTATCTCTACCTCAAAAAAGCGCTTTAGTGCTAATAGTCTCAGCATTCACGCATCAAGCTGGTCGCTTTAGAGATCGCTATCTATTCGAGTCGAATCTTCTCACACAGTCATTCATTTCTGACAGAAACCAATCCTGACAAAACCCATTTCAATCCAGACATTGTGTAGAGAATCCTCGTCCATTAAATCCATTATTTCTACGATTATATGCCTAGATTGCTGTTATAGATTGTAATATCTTCAGGGTCTGTAGAAGATGCTGATGAAATGATTACATGTGAAGCGTTTATATAAACACTAATGGCCCTACTTCCAAATCCAGTTGAGTTTTATATTACGCTCATGTGGTTTGCTCACAGAGGAAGTAAAACAGCCGAGACATGGCGCCATGGTCCCGGTCCACTTCGGCTTTAATTGAGAAGCTATTAGAACCGGGAGGAAGATGCGCAATGAATTATTTGAATCGTGTGTGCTTGTGGTCCTATGTTTGGTTAAGCTTCATCTATATGTGTGCAACTTTGACCTACACAGACAGCTAGTGTAGGAAATGACATCAGAAGCACTGAACAAACCGATATCGACAGCATTTGAAAGGGAAGTGGTGCTTTTGGTCTAGCCTAATAAAACTGAACTCCCCCTCCACACACACACATGCATGCAATACAAAATGGAAGGCTCCTTTGTGGGTGCCAATACTTACCAGCAGTAGGGCATCAAGCTGGTTGATGTAGATCTCCTCACTGGCCATAAAGCCAGAAAGCACCAGCTTCTTCATCTCCAAACCCTTTTCTGTGTCACCCTGAGAAGGAGAAAAAAGTCCAACATATTTACATCATTCTGGACCTTTTTCAATCACTTAAATATTCAAATCACTGAACAGAATAATTGAATTGAATGATCACGGGTGGGTTGTTACACACTCCTTACAACATTGCCTTGATTCCCATCACATCACACCAACTTTTCAACCTCATTTCTGAATAAAACAGAGTTTGTCACACTAATTCAGGTGGGCATTAACTTTGGCGTAAATGACTGGGTGTGTTTACTTATGAGCAAAAAATAAAATTAAAACTTCAGGAGTATAAACCTATCTGCAATAAAGGTCGATATCAGAACTATGTGGGCACCATGTCTTTTCCTGGATAAGATTATCAAGGACAGTTTTTGATTTTGTGGGGACCATTTGACTGGTCCCCAGGATCCCCAAAAACCTACAGCTATTATAATAAATAAATGAATAAATAAATAAATAAATTATTTAATTAATTTATATATTTAATTATGTTCACCAATGTTAATGTAAGAAAGTAAGTGTCATTTAATTGTGGTCGTAGTCTAATTAGCTGCATTCATAATTATGGAAATGAAAGGTCCTCACTAAGACAGTACTTGGGATATGTGTGTATAAGTGAAGTTTAAATGTGTGTTTAGAAATGTTTACGCTGAAGTGTGTGTGCTTCTGTGTTTCTTTCAGACAGCTTGACCCTTTTCTTTAGAGATTATTTACTGTATACTACCGAGTGTCCAAATCTGTAAAAAGATGAAAATTAAAACAAGTTGCACAAACAGGCGACAAAACAACCAAAGCTCCAAAAGATGATTTGGATGACTGATTATTTCTGAGGGGTCAAAGTGAGATCACAGGGATGGCTTTAAGGTCACAGCAATGACATTAAGGGTCACAGCAATGACATTAGGGTCACAACGATAACTTTGAGGGTCACAGCAATGGCTTTTAGGGTCACAGTGATTACTTTGAATGTGCAAAGCAAAGACTTTGTGGGGTCCCAGCAACAACTGAAGAGTTACATTAACTACTATGAAGGTCACATCGACAACCTTGAGGGTCACAGCAACAACTTTGAGAGTTACAACCACGACTGAGGGGTCACAGCAATACCTTTGAGGGGCATAGTCATGACTGAGGGATCACAGTCATGATCTTGAGGGTCACAGCCATGACTTTCTGTTTCACAATTAAAATGTCATAATGGTTTGATAAAGTCACGGTTAATTCACACTTTATAGGGCAACAACATTAATGACACAAACGTGCGACAAGGTCAAAAATCCACAATGCTGCTTACATCCAGAAAACAATTACCATTCTCCATTTTTTTTCCTTCTGCTGGGGTTTTTGAAGAATGGAAAACAATAAAAACAAGTTGTGCGTTCTAAACAACTGAGAGCGATTATTTTTTTCAACAAACAGCACTGCTAGTTCCACCCCTAAGAAACTACACAGCTTGAACCTTTGGCACTAAACCAGTGGCCACTGTTTGGAAAAGGTAGCGATCCCTTTCAGTTTTGTTTGCGTACGCCTGAATAAAAGTCTTGAGGCACACCTTATCGTTTCCTCAGTTACAGAGTAGGAGAGGGAGAGAAAGGTCACGTTCATACATAGGACTAGCGTTTTAAACTCAATCTCACAAAGCAGACTAACCCAATAACATGGCGCTGTTTAACAAGCTCCGAAGTATCAGACCGAAGCAAACAAAAAGGTTATGAGAGGCCTGCAAAGCAGATCATGGCATATAAAAGAACAAACAGTGGCTGTGTTTAGAGAAAGGAAACGTACCACCCCAGTGACTAACTGCTTCTAAATGAGAAAGCTGCTAAATATAGTGACCAGTTTCCTGACCATAGACTCATCCCACACTTCAGGTTAAGAACATTGTGCTGTATGACTCACAAAGGTTGTACTTGGATTACAGCACACACCGACACAATGGTCTGAATAATACAGCACTGAACTGAGATCAGTATTATAGAACCGAGATCTCAGTTCTGAAATTCTAAGTATAAAGAGGTTGTAATTTTTCCCCTCTTTACTAATATCAATACCACAACCCTTGAGTTACATAACCACCATCTTGCATACTACATACAAATTACACATGGTGGTACCCAATTGTTTCAAGTTGTCTTTAGACTTGGTACATTTAAATTTTCCCTTCACTTGAACTAAAAGCCTGTTCCAGCATGACAATGCACAAAGCCAGCTCCAAGAAGATATACTTCACATGGAGATATTGCGTACATGGGATGGAGTGGAACATCTCGAGTGGCCCGCTATCGAGCTCTGACCTCAACCTTATTGTACGAATTATTGAACATATGAATTGGAATTCTGACTGCACCCCACATCTCCTTACATCACCTACATCAGTTCCTGACACCCTTGTGGCTGAATAAGCAGAAATCTCCACAAGCCCACCTGTAGAAACATGGAGATTATTGTTTTGTTCAAAAAAGCACACAAATCTTACGATCAGTTTCCCACAAACAGTGTATCAAATGTTATGCTGACAGAATGATTCACACAAAGGTAAATCTGTGTACTGTTTTATGCGAATGTAAGAACAGGATGGTTTTCATAACAATGTAGTAACAAAGACTCTGCTTGACATAAGCTACAGCTTTTTTTATGGACCTATTTCAAATGTGTGGTGAATGTAGCGTAGTGAGAGTTTCACTATTGTTGCCATAAGCAACAAATATAAACACATTTTGAAGCATCTCCATGATCTAAAAAAAAGGTATCGGACCTCTGTGAGTTAAAAAAAAAAAAAAAAAAAATATATATATATATATATATTTTTTTAAAAACATAGTTATTACAATTTATGGATAAAATGTTAAACAATAAACAAAAATATGAAATATGAATAAAAAAAATTGCTTTAGGTACAATTAACCAATTAGTAAAATTATGTCAAAAAATAAATAAATAAATAAATAAAATCTATCAGCTAGCAAGTAACGAAATTCCAGGAAGAATTATAAGAACATGAATTGATCCTGGAAAACTGAAAAAAAGGTGTCTATAGATGTTTGATTTTATTAAAAAGGAGGAAGTTACTGAAGAGAGAAATTGTTCCCCATTTCCCCACAGACTGACGACACTTTTTATAGACTTATACAATATATAACTTGACAAGATTTGGTTCATAACCTTACGCCAAGTGTGTCATCGGCTCTTAATCAGTTCATCGGAGAAACAGATAAAGTCTCTCAAAAAAATGCTGGGCGGTGAACCGTTCGAGATTAAAAACGCTGGACCAGACGCCATGGCTTGACAGATTTAAGTTATTAGGCTACCAACAAACACAGAGCTTGATTCAAAATTCCACATCGCCATGGAAATATTGACTACAATTGGGCATTGTTTAATACCATTAATCACAAACACACACACACACACACACACATATATAAATAAAATGTGTGTGTGTGTATGTATGTATATATATAGATAATGGTTTTGGGACACCTGACTTTTCCAGACATATGTGGTTCTTCCCCAATCCCAGAACCTGGAGGCTCACAATTGTATAATGTAGATATGCTCCATGAAGATATGCTTCACACACATCAAGACTCTTCTCTTCTGGCACCGAGGTGGTAGAATGAATTTCCCCTAGATGTCCAGACAGCTAAGTCACTGTGACGTCTTCAAATGGCAGGTGAAGACCTACCTCTTTCAGAAACACCTAAACTAGCTCTTAAACTAGCATTTATGTTTTAAAAACAGTGTGCCATAAATGCTTTCAACAGAGTTTCTGCTAATGGTATCTTGTCTGCAACCTATTGAGCCAGTGTTTATTTACTCATTGAAAGAGACTCAAAGCCCTTTTGCACGTCGCTCTGGATAAGGGCGTCTGCTAGATGCCTTAAATGTACATGGGCTGGAGTGGAAGATCTCGAGTGGCCTGCTATAGAACTCTGATCTCAACCCTGAACACCTTTGGGATAAAATAGAACCCTGCAATCTGCAATCTGCCTGTAAAGCCAAAGTTTAACTGTTTGATCAAAACAAGCTACTTCCCATCATTTAGAATAAGCTATAAACAGCTTGCTTTATTAATAAATCAAAAATGGCAATTGTAACGCTAGCGCTGACACTGGAGACTCCTTCCAAGCATCGCCGTTTGTATTTTATTTTAATGTCGTACAACACTCGTGTTGCTGCCAAAATTAAACGCAAATTAATTTTAACGGCACAAATGTTATTAATGCGCGATTAAAGCAGCGCGCATTTGTTTGCTAATACTATATTTTTATGGAAATAAATTCATAAATAAATATAAAAGAGCCGAAATTAAAACCTTTAACGCGACATTTATTCGTGACATCTTTTTTTTTTTTCTCAGATATAAAAAATGAAAAGGTTTTCATTTTAAATCACTGAACATTTGTTTTGCTGATGCACCAAGTTTTAAAATCAGGCACCAAAATCCGCCATGATGCGCACATGCGTTAATTAAAACCGTCCGTGTGGAAACAGCAAAAGTTCCGTTTGGTCTTCTGATGATTTACATCTTTTAAAACACCATAATTACTTATATAATTTAATATATATATATATATATATATATATATATATATATATATATATATATATATATATATATATATATGTGTGTGTGTGTGTGTGTGTGTGTGTGTGTGTGTGTGTGTGTGTGTGTGTGTGTGTGTGTGTGTAGAAACGTCTGTGTATACGTCGACTCGATCCTAAAATGTTTTATTTGAATAAAACCTGGATTAATTAGCTGTATAGCTATAATGTATAACATGATATTTCACCCCGAGAGAACATCCTGAACACGTCTCTTCAACGTGGACGCCATGAACTCTAAACAGAGACTTGCTCACACCGGTTGTTGATTTTAATACAGGAAGCAGAACAGTTCGGCATTACCCGCCAAAATGGTTTGAATTCTGAAGTCGAAATGCCGGCGTTTTAGTTACGTCCTAAACACGACAGGACAAAAGCCCCATTCTGTAAATCTCTTCAACGCAGAATTGCAGCAATCCAAAGTTTGCTCAAAGAGCTCCTGTTGGAAGGGGGCGTATGGAAAACGCGTGGAAAGTTGAGGCCGAAATTTTGGCTCCTTGAGTTTTTCCAACATCGTCCTGTGTGTAAATATTCTCAAGAGCATGTTCAGATTGTTCGTTCGTTATAGCAGCCGAAATAGCACAGGCCAAAAGTCTGTTCACATCTTCCCCATTTCTTTTCACTGGAACTACAAAGTTGAAACCTGTTAATGCAAAAAACTCCATGCAAATGTGCAGCGACTCAAGATGAGTCTCCGAATTTGTTCTGAAAACTAGATAGAGAGTTGGGACCCCCCACTGAAAGTTACTATGGTAACCGGTTGTAGGATCACCTACTTGGATAGGTTTACACTGAAGTCTCCACTTGTTGTACTCTATAGTCATTTATTACAACATGTGGAGACTTCGTTGTGAATGTATCCAAGTATTAAGCTTGTAGAGACTGGAATACGCACTAGTGGTGGAGTGATAATATGACCAAAAAAATGTATACCTGATGGCATTGATTCGTACGATCTGCAACATGGTATTTAGGGTTAGTTTTTAGAAAATTATATTATAGAAAAAGAATGATTTTTAAAAATCGATATAAATACGTAGACTAAATGAATAAAAAGAAAATGAATGAATAAATAGTGGAGCGAAATAAACTTTGTGTGTGTTTTAAAATTGCCGTTTGAATTGTATTTATTTATTTGTTTGTTGTTTATTTAAATGTTATTTGACTTACAAAAAAAAAATGTATGCTTGCATTTTACAATCCTGGTGCTTAAAAAAAATAAAAAATAAAAAGTCAATAGTTGGATGAAATAAACCCTTTAATTTAGTGTTTCAATGCTTAAATGTTATTTAGTTACTGCTTTATCTATTTATTTAATTTATTAAATTTTTATTTAAATCCTGGTGTATCACAACTCTGTTTTTTATTTAATTATTATTATAACGTTTGTAATAAATAAATAAATAAATAAATAAATAAATAAATAAATAGTTGCATAAAAATAACTGCTTTTTCTATTTTGGTGTTGATGTTTGTTTGTTTATTTGTTTTTTGACAGTTTAAGACTCATGGGCTTATGCATATATCCGATATCGAACCTGTAGTCGGGATTTAACCTGAACAGATTTTTTTTTTTTTTTTATCACTTTTACATTCTGAAGTACGGCGTGTGGATTGTCATCAGTGGACCTCTAAAGCCTGTGGCATCGATCCAGAACCTCCAGCAAAGTTTTAATGTAAACTTCAGCACTGTGTATTGTGGGCAATAAGCATGTGCAGTGCACCAGGACTGAAGTGTGTGTGTTTGTGTATGTGTGCGTCTTCTATATCTGTCATTCTACTGACCACAATAAAGCATAAGCTTGAAGACAGAGCTGGTCCTTGACAGCCGGAGCAGTTAAACTAGAAAACGTTACCCGCACCGCAAACACACACCGCGTACACTGTGATGTCACGGTGTGAGGAACGACCAACTTTCCACTTCTTCTTCTCTATTTTTAGTTATTCAGACCCACAGTGAGAACTCTACTGCCAGTAATCGAGCGTCAGGCGGCAGCAGCACAGAGAAAGCTTTCATTCATTCGCCGCCTTTCTCTCCTCGCTCATGCTCTCACCTTGAAGGCGCACGGGGTGCACGGCAAATCCGCGTCCGCGTCCACCTCGTACTCGAACACATCCTCGTCCTCCAGAACTTTGTCCAGCAAACCGAGCACTTCTTCTTCTCCCTCCTCCATTCTGTGGCCTTATCAGTCTTTCTCTCTCTCTTTCTCGCACACACTCGTTGCTTTCGGTCTTTCTGCTCGTTTCAGCCCACTACTACTTGCTCGCCGAGCTCCATCGGGTCTTTCCTTTCTGCGCCTGACCCACGAGCTTCTGACTTCCTCTGTTTTCTTGCTTTTCTTCCTTCCTGTCGTTCTACCTCTCGTCGTACTTTGCTTTTTTTGAACTTTTCGGGGGGTTAAAAACAAAAAAAAAGACAAAAAAAAAAAAGAAAATGCCAGGGAATTAACTGTGCTCTTTCTTTCTCGACTACACGAAACCACACATGTGCACACACACACCCACACACACACAGGACCTCTAACACTGACGGACATTAACACGCCTGCCCATGGCTCCACCCCCTGCTTGATCTTCCTGGTATGTGTGTGTGTGTGTGTGTGTGTGTGTGTGTGTGTGTGTGTGTGTGTGGGGTTGTTTTACCTCTACTTCCTCCCTGATGTAAATGAGTGCACTCTTTCTATCTGTCTAAAACAAACACACACACACACACACACACACACACACACACACACACACACACACACAACTTGCTTTCAAACAAGACATCCAAATAGAACCTCGAACCCCCTGAACCCCCCTCCCCCCAACTAACCACATCATTGCAGCTTTTTTTTTTTTTGCCTTTATCACTAGCGATACGTTCCATAGTCCGTTTCTACCTCCAGCTTTATACGTCCCATAAACCTTTAAATAAAGCAACGCTGTAGAATCCTCTCCTCTGATTGGTCGACAGGGGTTGGGCCGCTTTCTATCATTTAAATCATGGATTTATATCATTACATAATGCACAGGCTTCAACTGCTGATATACGCTACCAAAAAAAAAAAAAAAACCTTAAATCAAAATTAACTTTACCTCCAACATCACACACACACACACACACACACACACACTCGTAATAAAGCTTCTAGTGTGCTGCCCCGGTGCTCTTTCTCTCTGTCTGGGTTTTAAAGTGCGGTTTGCACGTTGACCACACAACACCACTTTAATATAACATTTGCCTGTTCACAAACATACACAGAAACACATGCTAGTTAAAATGCTTTGCCCACGAAACACTAAAAAAACCTGCCATATTAGTAGTTGCGCCTGATTAGACACTGAAGTGCCTTTTGTTCCAGCACTTTCCATGAGATCAGGCTGAGGGAAATGAGAAATAGGACTAAAGAGACAGTGTGTTGCTCAATGCTAATTCCTCTTTCCTTTTCAAACTCTGTAGCAGACCAGTGGGAGTTCCATCGCTCAGGAACACGGTCACGTGCATTTAAACCTTTCGAAAAAGGAAGAAGTAAGACTCAGATCAATGTGAAAACTGGTTTTGTTTGACCCTTATATACATACACAGTATTAGTGAAAGGTTGTGACCACCTGATCATAAGGTTCCTATGTGCTTTTTTTACATTTAGTCCCCCCTTTCACTCTTATAATAACCTCCACTCTTCCGGGGAGATGTTCAACTAGATTTGGGAGTGTGCTCGTGGAGATTTGTGCTCATTCAAACACAAAGTCAGGCACTGATGTAGGTGATGGAAGGAGGTCTGCGGTGAAGTCAGTCTTTCGATTTATCCCAAAGGTGTTCAATAGGTTTGCGGTCAGAGCTCTATAGCAGGCCAATCGATATCTTCCACTCCAAACCCGTGTAACAAGGGTGCTGTCATGATTAAACAGGTTTGGGTCTCCTGGATCAAATGAAGGGAATATTTCCTGTAACCGCATCCAAAGATGTCCTATACAATTGGTTGCCTCCGTCTTTAATGGGTTATTGTTTTGTCTGATCGACATATATTTAAAACACAAAACAAATGCCATCTGGATCATGGCTTCAGGGTTAAATAACTGACTGGTAGCAGGTACCGAAACAAATAAGAACGAGGCTTGTAATAAACAAATAATATCATATGGCTACTGCAATCAACTGGATCTATTAAAAACTAGTGAATATTAGTTGTGCACTTGTGCATATTGACCACTAGATGGCGATAAAAGTATTTAAACAGGTCATTAAAAATAGTCAGGAAAACAAACATATGTAAGTCCAACTTACACAGTGTAAGTCATACCTTTTATGACCGCATACTGTTCACACACACACACACACCACACACACACCCTCCCAGTCTCTGAAGCAGAAACTCACACCTGCACATGATCACAATGAGTCCACTGTGTGGAGAATAGAGAGCCAGTGTGACTTGTGTCGACTTACTGCTTTGACATTTTCATCAAACGCTAGCGGTGGAGTTCCAAGGGAAGAGTTGCACACAAACATGCAGTGTGCACACGCCTACTTAGATCAAAAGGTGCAGGCTATTTGTTGGTACCTCAAATAATGACTACCGCAGGGGGGCAGATCTTTCTTTCACAAAGGCCCACATTATGGAATAGCCTTCCAATTAGTGTTTAGGACACAGTGTTATTGTTTAATTCAAGGCTGAAAACATATTTATTCGAAACCTTTAGTTGGAATAAATAAGTTGGAGGCCACTCTGTGCAGCTGGGGATGGTTTCTCATCAACGCCCTGGGGTTCCATGAAAATAGGGAGTGAGACACGAGCTTTGAGGATGGATTTGGATTGTACTACATGTCAACAGTCTGCTACACTGACTCAGTACTATAGTTTGCATTTGATCACCATCACTGCACCTCAACATGGGTTATCTCTAATGAATAGACATTCGGTGCCACCCAGATGAGGACGGGTTCCCTCTTAAGTCTGGTTTCTTTCAAGGTTTCTTCGTTATGCCATCTCAGAGAGTTTTTCCTTGCTCGTTAGGGACAAATTTACACTTATAAAGAACATCTTGTTCATTTTTATCACCACATTATCTGTTTAAAGCTGTTTCGAGACAATGTTCATTGTTAAAAGCGCTATGCAAATAAAAATAAATTAAACTGAACTGAACATGCACACGCAAACACAGATTCAGACACACGCCTCATTTTAAACAGGGTGAATAAAGCAGGAACTGCTCGAGTACTTCAAAAGAATGGAGTCATTTCATAGAATCGTTTCTCTATTATTAGCTTAATGTAGCAAAATCTGGCGTGGCGATTAGCTCTTATAACAACGCAATGATAACCTCCCACACAAAAAGCACAGCGTCACTGTCTCAAGTGGTCAATGACTCAGACTTCTGCAGTGTCTGAGTATTAATACACGTCTGGACGTCTGTCATTACTATAAACATCAATGAAGCTCAGCGTTTTTTTTTCCCTTTTCCAAAATTCACCATTGTCATCGACTGGCAAACACTTACCACAGGATGAAGACCTTCAGGTGGTGTAGGGGAGACGGCGTCTCCGTCGGGCCGCACGCACAGCTGCGGGGACATGGTGGGAGACTCATCGATGAACGGCATGGTCTCCGAGCCGTCCTGGGACTTTCTGTCCTCGGCCCCGTCTCCATCATAGCCGTCTGTGTTATAGTTAAAATCTGTAGGTGAGGAGACAGAGGAGACATTATGAATTGGTTATTGACTTTTGTATAAATCGCTAGTAAATCACGACAAGGAAGTGAATCAATCCTGAGGCGTGTTCCATAACTGTGGGGGGTTTCGAAGAAAAAAGCTCTGCCCCCCCCCCCGTTATAGCCTTCCTTAATCAAGGTACCAACAAACAACCTGCACCTTTTATTTGTTGTAAGAATGGTGGATCATAATAGAACAAAATGTCTATTACTTACAAACTCTGTAGAAATAAAATTGAATTAATGCCACGCTTATATTACCAGGTGTCCACCATATACCTAAAGGGATTCCTTAAAGTTTTTAGGACTGTTGTTGAACGACAAATGTACCTTAGGGATGAGAAATATACTGCATAGAGTTAAAACAAATACAAAATCAAGCTCTTAAAAAAAGCCTGACTCGCTGCTGTCTGACTTCATTAAAATGCAAAACATTCCCACGTGCTGACAGACACAAAGACCTCGCTTGGGAAACAGTCCCTGAAGGGTGAGAGTCTGTCTCTCCCAGTGGCGTCGTCGGACTGGTTACCGTGGCGACTGGCGAGCACTAACTGGAATGCAAGACCCATAAATCATTCGAATATCAAGATGCCAAATGTGTTCGAAGACTACAGAGAAACACACAAAAAAGTCAGTAGTGTAAATAAAACTAGAATCGATTGGCTGAAGCAAAGGGCCCTGATGAGGCTTCCGTTTTATTTCGTTGTTACAATTTTATTAGCTTAATGGAGCTGAAGCGAATCTGGTTTTGTAGATTTCCGCAAATGTAAAATTTCCTGCCTCAAGGCTGGACATTTTGTGCACCTCGAGCTGCTTTTCTGTTTGGCGCCGCCGTACAGAGTGGTGATTCGGATTACTTTAGACAGAGCAGTCTCGCCATTTCTAATGATGTTAGGAGCCGTATCAAACCTGCGCTCTGCTTTCGTTACTGGAACGTCTGAATTATGGGAATTGTAGTCTCCCATTGTTCAAAGAGCTACATGAGGAAACGAACCTGCTGCCACAAACCTCAATGGCTTAAAGGATAATGGATCAAACTACACGGCGAGAAGGAACTGGCAAATAATGCGATGTGGTCATGCAAACAAAACCGAAGCATTTACATATAAACAGTACAGACGAGTTATTATCATAGATGTACATGCAAGTACGGAGCACAGCGTGTACAATGTTAGCTTTCTCCCACACACAACAACAACAACAACAAATTCAGCAACTGATGCAACACAAAATCGTAGCAGACGACAAAACAACTTCCCTACTTCAGTGACAAAACTGTGTGTTCCTGTGTCAAGTCCTGAGGATTTTGTTAGACTGCTTCAAAGGATTTCTGTCAAGGAAAGCATACACATGTATTTGTTCTTTTCCACTCCATCGCTCTCTCTGTCTGCCTGTCTCTTTACATCTTTCTCTCGTATTTTTCTCTCTTATTTCTTTCCTTCTTTCTTTCTCTATATCTATTTTCCTCTCTTTCTTTCTCTGTCTTCTTGTCTCTCAGTCTCTCTCTCTCTCTCTCTCTCACACACACACACACACACACAAATCTTACCATGTGGAGAGACTAAAGAGCGTAGGACGTACACAGCCTCAAAAAAGAAAGCCATGCGCTCTGTACTCAGATGATGAAGAACTCCTCACGGGCATCAGATATACACATTCTTTCTCTCCCTCCCTCTTTCTCTCTCTCCTACTGTAAGGTATATTTAAATCCCATTCAAATTGAACACAGCAGCTACATAGAGAAGCTCAGCAGGTACTGTGTGAGGAAGTGTTCCGAAGGTCATGTGATGCACATTCAACCAGTCAGTTAGATACGTATGCGCACACACATGCGCGCGCACACACACACACACACACACTCATCTGCTATGTCTCAGTATCCTTCAGCCGGAATGAAGACACATACATACACATGTGTAAAGTACACACGTAACTGGCCCTTTTCTTCTCTGAATAGCATTTATTCTCTCTCTCTCTCTCTCTCTCTCTCTCTCTCTCTCTCTCTCTCTCTCTCTCTCTCTCTCTCTCTCTCTCTCTCTCTCTCTCTCTCTCACACCCTCCTTAAAGACCTGTTCTCACTGTGTGCGTGTGCGTGCGTGTGTGTGTGTGTGTGTGTGTGTGTGTGTGTGTGTGATATTGTATTATTTAAACGCTATCTTTTACACTAATGTCACAACTCAGAAGTTCATGTACATTCTACTGTATCTGTTACAAACAAACAAGTAAACAAATGCAGAAACATTCTCCTTACTCAGCATCTCTTCTGTAACATTAACAAACAGTCAATAAAGCAGCAAGGGCATGATCACAGTGTGTGAGTGTGAGAGTGTGTGTGTGTGAGAGAGAGAGAGAGAGAGAGAGAGTAAGAAAGAAAGAGGTATGGCAAGAATATTTCAATACTCAAATTGTGTACTATGTAACACTATCTGAGCATTACGCATTAATTCACTGTATGACCAAAAGTTTGTGGACAGCTGACCACAAGGTTTGCATGACTCTTTCGAACATCCCATTTCATATCCAGTCCTCATTTGCTGTTAGATGCTTCACTGATGTAGGTGATGTGTGGAGGCCTGGGGTGCAGTCAGTGTTCTAATTCATCCCATAGGTTTGTCAGAACTTTATAAAAGGCCACTCAAGATCTTCCACTCCAACGCATGAACATCATATCTCAATGAAGCAGGCTTTGTGCACAGGGGCATCGTCATGCTGGGTGCCATGGAGGTTTGGGTCTCCTAGTTCAAGTGAAGGCAAAATTTCATGCGTCCTCATCCAAAACCACCCTATACAATTGTGTGAGAATTGGGGAAGAACCACATTGGGCTGAAAAAGTCCCAATACTTTTGGCCATATAGTGGGCATTGAGACTGTATTATAAGAAACTTTTAAAGATTTATTCAAAAGGTAAAAAAATATTGTATATAAAATAGGAAAAATAAATCAGTAAATCATTAAAAATAAGAAGGTGACAAATTAAATAACTCAGTTTTTTAAAAAGGAGAAAAAAATATATAAATGAATAAAAACAACGTGTTATTCTTCACATGATTTGATAATTAATAGGATTTTATTATTCATATTTAAATCAGATCATTCCCCTTTTTTTGGTTGTTTATTAACAAACATAAAAACGTTTCCTATTTCCAGTGTATCCTTGTGTATACTGAGCGGTGTTGCATAACCCAAAGGATTATGGGTCGTGTGCTGACAAAGTCGTCGCTGTTTCTTTAAGCGTCCATGCCATACTCCTGTCAGCTCCCATTCCTCTCACACACACACACACACACACACACACACACACTTGTCAAATGTCAATCATCCTCTTATCTCCACGGCGAGATGCGGCGCTGCCATGACAACTCGGGAGACTTTCTGTGCAACGGGATGCTGCGTGATGATTCAAGTGGCCGGAGTTGCTATTTATACGCTAAACCGTGGCTTGAACCTCACGCTCGCTTCTACTCTGTTCTTCTTTCACATTTTTTGCAGGTTGGCACGAATCCACTATGTGGTTATTGAGGAAACGATGTTAGAACGAGCGCAAGCGATTCGCCTCTGTGCCGGAACTACTTTCCAAGCTGCTGTATAGAAAATGAAGACACATTCGGACCAATCGGAATCGAGTGTTTAATGCAGCACGTGCAATTACTATTCTCCAGTCGTTTTGATGGACTTTAGCAAGCATTACAAATTATATTGAAAAAAAAAAAGGAAAAGATTGAGGCGTGTTTTCTCGGCACGTCTCTCTCTCTCTCTCGTGGTAGTCGGCAACTCGGCACAATTGATGATGTCATCCGTCAAAGCCTTTATGTGTCTAGGGAGGCTCGTAAAAGGCAGCCCTTTCTGGCAAACATTCTACTAAAACACACACACACACACACACACACACACGCACACGCACACATTTCATAAGCCAAAGATCTTTAGGAGAACCATTAAACCAAGGAAATGTAATCTGAGGCGTTAATTGCTGAAATGCTACAAGACTGGAAAGGGGTGGAGTCTTAAACACTTTTGACAGAAATGGCCGTTAGGGTAAAGGAGGCCGCTTGTTCCTGGATGTAAGCCACACTACGCTTAAGCAGCCTCGCTGAATTTGGTTGCTCTTGGTGCACGGGTGGGGTGCATGCCGAGCCAGGACGTGTATGAGTGAATCTATGAATAGTCCAAAGCACTGATTAATCGAACAGTCTTACACACGGTCCTGATTAACGCCTGCAGCTGGAGTCGCTTCCTTCCCGGAACAGAAATCTTCAGTAGGAGACTTGATGCTCGTGACTGCTAACTGTGTGTGCTTCAAGTTCCTCATTCAATCCAAATGGCAAGCAATTATGTCTGAGTGAATGGTTGTGTTTAAAACTGAAAGAAGTCCTGAATTGTGAGTAATGGTGTTTGAGTATAATGGCGTTTTGAGGAGAGTCATGTTTCGGTTTGAGGAAATTATTTTGGTTTTTACTACATAAATGTTTGAGTACAGTAATGATGTTTTGGTTTGAGTATAAAATGTTTTGAATTAAATATAGTTATGAAGCTTGGAGTGTAGTAATGTTTTGGACTGAGGATAGTTATGATGTTTTGAGTGTAGTAACAATGAGTATAGCAACAATGCTTTGAGTATAGTTATGTTTGAGAATAGTTATGATGCTTTAAATATAGCAATAATGAGTACAGTAATGATGCTTTGAGTATAGTAGTATTTAAATAAAGAAACTATATGAGTATAGTAATAATAGTGAGTATAGTTATAATGCTGAGTATAGCAATAATGAGTATAGTAATGATGCTTTGAGTATAGTAGTATTTAAATAAAGAAACTATATGAGTATAGTAATAATACTGAGTATAGTTATAATGCCGAGTATAGCAATAATGAGTATAGTAATGATTCTTGGAGTATAGTAATGAGTATAATAATGATGCTTGGAGTATAGTTATGAGTATAGTAATGATGCTTTGAGTATAGTAATATTTAAATAAAGAAACTATATGAGTATAGTAATAATACTGAGTATAGTTATAATGCTGAGTATAGCAATAATGAGTATAGTAATGATGCTTGGAGTATAGTAATAATACTGAGTATAGTTATAATGCTGAGTATAGCAATAATGAGTATAGTAATGATGCTTGGAGTATAGTTATGAGTATAGTAATGATGCTTTGAGTATAGTAATATTTAAATAAAGAAACTATATGAGTATAGTAATAATACTGAGTATAGTTATAATGCTGAGTATAGCAATAATGAGTATAGTAATGATGCTTGGAGTATAGTAATAATACTGAGTATAGTTATAATGCTGAGTATAGCAATAATGAGTATAGTAATGATGCTTGGAGTATAGTAATATTTAAATAAAGAAACTATATGAGTATAGTAATAATAGTGAGTATAGTTATAATGCTGAGTATAGCAATAATGAGTATAGTAATGATGCTTTGAGTATAGTAGTATTTAAATAAAGAAACTATATGAGTATAGTAATAATACTGAGTATAGTTATAATGCCAAGTATAGCAATAATGAGTATAGTAATGATGCTTGGAGTATAGTTATGAGTATAGTTATGATGCTGAGTATAGCAATAATGAGTATAGTAATGATGCTTGGAGTATAGTAATGAGTATAGTAATGATGCTGAGTATAGCAATAATGAGTATAGTAATGATGCTTGGAGTATAGTAATGAGTAGAGTAATGATGCTTTGAGTATAGTAATATTTAAATAAAGGATTGCTATGAGTATAGTAATGATGCTTTGAGTATAGTAATATTTGAGTATAGTAATGATGTTTTGAGGATAGTAATTGGGAAAAAATATGAGTATAGTTTTTTTTTTTTAGTATAGTAATAATGATTATAATGATGCTTTAAATATAGTAATGTTTGAGTATATTGATGATATTGGTACAGTAACGGTGTTTTTATGATAGTAATGATGTCATGGACTCATGTATTGAGTACATTAATGTTTGAGTATAGTGTTTTGAGTGTAGTATTTAAATTTAGAGTAAAGTAATGATGTTTTGAATTGAGTTTAAAAGTGACCTTTTGATGATAGTAATAATTAAGTATAGTTAAGCTTTCAGTTGACTACATTACTGTTTACTATGGTGTGTTGGGCAAATGAATGATGTTATAAGCATAGTAATGATGCTTAGAGTGATGTCCTAATGCTTGGAGTCAAGTCATATCACACATACACACAACCACTTACATATGCAACCACACACTTTCAAGGTAAAATGCAGCAAATGTGGTGTGCTTGTAGGCAGAGAGACTCCCTATGGAAAGATGGAAAGTGTGTTCATACAAGAGAGACGGACAGATGTCTGTAAAGTAAAATATCTTTCCTCAGCAGTTTTTTATAGAGAGATCCATTCTGGAAATGCATTGCTCTGTCCCTCACTGCTGCCTGAAATAAACCAGACATGAAGCTTTGATTAATGCAATTCCCTTCTGGCCTTTTGAAGTGGAAGCTCCTCTGATCCCCTCCTTGTTATGGGTGTTTGCGAGCGAGTGTGTGTGTGTGCATGTGTTCCGTTATATATGAGTGTGTGTCTGAATGTATGAACTTGTAAGGTGGGTCTCATCTGTTCGTGAGCGCCACCAGGTCAACGAGGTCTCATCAGAGATGTCATCAGGGAGAGGAGGGAGCAGAAAGGAAGTGCGATCGAATGATGGGCACTAATAAGATGAAAACGACAAGAAAGAAATGAGTTGTGTGTGTGTGTGTATATGTGTGTGAGAGCGAGAGCGAGAGAGAAAGTGGGAATCGGGCTGTTGATAAACTCGCCAGTCCCACCGTCTGTGCTCTTCTTAAAGATGCGAGAAAGAACCAAAACAACAGAGAACAGAGTGGGCGCCTCACAACACCCACTCATGACAAGCACACAACACAGAAACATTAACACAAACAACAAAATGATCTGGATACCTTCAGGACTGTGGACTGATCTTTGCTAGTGCTTCACCACTCTGTGTAAGACAATCTGCTGGGTTTATAAACAAATAGATCCAAAATATTTAAGTTGGGGACCTGAATTTTCATGGAATTTTTTTTTTTAAGTGTGCATTTTCCTTTGCTTCTTTTTCTTGAAATACATAATACACTCAATAAATGTACATATCTAACCAGCCAATCATGTAGCAGTAGAGCAATACAGAAAACCTTACAGGATAAGAGTTTTAAAAAATGTTCACTGCAAATGAGAAAAAAAAGTCTTATGCTAGTGTTAGAAACTGCCGTAACTTCAGGGATTGGTCACACACACACACACACACACACACACACACACACACACACACACACACACACACACACACACACACACACACACACACACACACACACACACACACACACACACACACACACACACAGTCTCTGCAGTTTACCCGACTCAACCAGAGTTCAACCAGAGTGAATATAGACTTTAAGACCAAAGCAAACGTTTCCTAGACAGATGGGTTTTTGAAGCTACTGATAATGGTCAGAGTGTTCTACAATGATGGACATGCAAATATTATCTTACATTTATAGATTTCATAGACTAAAAAAAAAATTAATTAATAAATATTAAAAAATCTTTACAATTTGTTTTTTGTAGTTATTATTTTACTTTATTTCACTCTCTGGTGGAAAAAAAAAGTAAAGGGGGGAAATCTTAGACTTGTTAAAGTGATTTATTTCTTTGTTAGCTGGACGAAAGCAAGCTGCATGTAAATGTCTAGTGAGTCTCCAGTGTGAGAGCTTTGGAAAGGTGGCCAGGGATTTTCTACCACACTAATTTCTACCTCTAGGAGTCTTCCAAACAGAGGAGTTTGCTATTTATTATAACTATTTTAATGAATTATTAACATTGTTATAGCTGCTATACTGTACAATAACAAAATAAATTGTACAGAAACTACATAAAATAGTTGAAAATTAGTTTTTTTTTAATGAAATAAATATTGTAGATTCGGCACATTAGTGGCTGTGCTACAACATTAATCAAAAAATAAATCAACGTTGTAGCTTCACTTCTTAATGGGTTAGAACTTCGGTGCAGAAGGTAAACACATTTAAAACAAAGCCTTTTCTCAATAGGACCAGCAATAACACTTTTAATCCTGATCACAAGCTGCAGAAATAAGTAGTAATTTAGCTGGTTTATAATCGTATTACACTGCTGGTCAAAAATTCGACAGGATGGTACACATTGACAAAACTTTAGTTGAACTAAGGGGTATTATTTGGCTATAACCTTATTTTTTAGGAGGATGATGTTGAAATTCTCTGTGCTGATCAGTAAAAAGGTGTTAATTTGTTTCCTAATTTGTCAAGAATATGTTGTTGTGCTAGATTTAAAATAAATCACAGATTTGTATGAATGTGTGTTAAAAAAAAAAAGAAAAAAAAAAGGCCATTGTTTTACTGCTATTATAGTAACTACTCGAATAGCAGATGTTTCATATATTGAAGGATATACACATTTTGTTTAGCTTAGCTAATCGTAGTTTAATGATTTACATTAACCTTTGGTTCATTTAATCATAAGGTTAAACAGAAACTAACATGTTTCTCAGGTAACTATAAATGGATAAAAAGTTGCCAGCATATATTTGAATATAGTCAAAGTGATTCAAAAGATCACAGGTAATAAAAGAACAGCCTTAGGAGTGTCAGGAAACTCAAAGGAGTGATAAGTGATGCCTCTATCAAACTGTGTGCCCACCTAACCCCAAACTGTTACCAAGGCAACAATGCTGCACGACCAACACGGCTCAATTAACGGCCCACGGAAACAGCACGATAATGTCTATTAAACCTACTGGACTAGGATTCTCTGTTGAGCTGGAATAACAGACAAGTCAAACCTCAATTAGCGATCCTTCACTCTTCCCAGTGTGTATCAATTTACGACTTGACATGACGTGCAAATTTGCACAAGCTCGTTACCCGACGCTATCGTAATCACCAATAAGGAATGTAATTACAAAACCAGCACAGACGCGATGGGTCGCAATAAAGAACGGACGGTTTCGTAAGATCTTGATGCTCTCATGCTTGCTTTTATTGTCATCCCGCTGAACAGCGAGATGAGTGAAAAGCTGGCGTATTGAAAGCTTTTCATTAGCCGGATTTAATTAGGCTAATTACACAAATGGGAAAACATGGCAGGCAGTCAACAGGAATGCCAGTTTGATGAGTTAAGTGAAGTGGGCCAGCCTTGAGGGGGCAAAGAATTGAACTGATACGCATGGATTGAGGTGTGCATTAACGCTAAAGCGGTGAAGACTGGCATGGCAAACGACCTAAGGACAATCGTTTAGACATTGTGATGCTTGTAGCCTCTTGTTTTTAATCCACATATGTAAAGCATAATACATGTGTAACAAGAACTGTAACATAATTCAAATCATCTTGCAGTTCTTGCTATGAATTTCAGACAGGAATTTATACCTATTTCTGTTTATTAGATAAGGAAAAGGGTTTCGAGAACCGCTGGTCACATGACCTCGTCCAAATTAAAAAACATACCATTAATTTTAACCAAACAGTGACTAGAAGGACAGAGCGAGATAAAAATAAACACACCCACAAATGAATTAACAAGCTACGACTGCAGATTAAGACCTTCCTGTGAGGAGGAGATAAATACGTCTCCACAAAGCAATTGGCTGATGTTAAGAAAACATCAAAGGAATTATGACCTTCTTGGGAGGGATAAGCTATAAATAAAAACTGGCCAGAAGCTTTGTTTTTGTTTTTTTTCAGGTTGATGTCCATTGCACAAACTGACGAGTCGATTTCAGGTGCACTTTAAACATTCCAAGGACTGCGTTGTCCTCAATCATGTCTTGCTGATGTCTGCATTAGATACCAGGCTTCATATCGACAGATAAATTGGGCCAGAATAAAAAAAAAGGCTCTGGACCGATATTCGCAGTGACATTACTGATAATATATATACACAAGTCGATATTGTGTTGGACAGAAATATAATTCTTCCTAGTGTAAAAATGAAGCTAAAGAGTTTCAGACTGGTGCAAAACAGAAATGACTAATCCCTTATATTATTAGGAACATTAATGTATTTGCAATGCTAAGCTGATTAGCCTACAGCGTGACAGATTACTGTATTTCACCTTCTCTCCTTATCTATGTCTTTCAGTGTGAAAAGCTGAAAACCAGCCGGTAATATAATTTAAATCAATGGGAGGTTCAAGGTTCGTTTTTACATGCACACATTTCATTTTTTTTTCTTTCTATCTGCTGTCAGAGAAAAAAAACTTCCCACTGAATCACACTGAATACATTAGTATTATATAACATTTTAACACTGTCTCATTCTGTGTCTGAATCATCAGCTGGCGATGGAGGTGCCAGTGGTGACGTTGTTGGTTCGCTCTGATCAATTTCACTGGGAAGTTGAAGGTGATTTTCTGACATTTTAAAGCTGATCTCACAATAAATATTTATTTGTTCTACATATTGAATCTAAGCAATTCATACACCACACACACACTTACGACACATGAGCTGTATTGATTTAAATACTGTTTTCCTCAGAAAGATCACAGTGAAGGGACTAAGATCTCACATCACAACCTTTTTTGAATAGTACCTAAAATGTACCATTGTTCTTTCATGCACCAAAAAGGAGCCACAGTTACAGTTACTGATCAAAAATGGTACAGTTCCTCAATTAGAGACTCAAAAAGGTACAGGTTCCTAAGTCTGAGACTCAAAAAGGTACAGGTTCCTCAATCCGAGACTTAAAAGTTACAGTTCCGCAATCAGAGTCTCAGAAGTAACAATTCCTCGATCCGAGACTCAAAATGTACAGGTTCCTCAATCCGAGTCTCAGAAGTTACAGGTTCCTCAATCTGAGTCTCAGAAGTTACAGGTTCCTCAATCAGAAACCCAAAAGGTACAGTTCCTGGATCAGGGACTAAGAACAGACAAATACCATTCCTGAAATATAGGTTTCCAAAGCCAAAATGTACAATTCTTCATTGGGACAATAAAAAAAAAAAAAAAGAAGTTATTTGGCCAAAAAAGATTTATATATATATATATATATATATATATATATATATATATATATATATATATATATATATATATATATAAAAACACAAATCTACTCAGGCATAAAAGAGGATGGGGGCTGAAATAACACTCTCCTTACCCACAAAGTACTGACACTCACTCAAAATGTACTGTTCCGCAAACCGGCTCTCATGCCGCTGGTGCTTTTTTGCCCTAATTTATTTCAGAGTGCCTGCTTCTTTGGCATCTTCTAGATTTATAGCTACGATTGACTCGATAAAAAAGAAAACTGATAAAGAAAAAAGAAAGAAAAATGGGACAGAGCTGTTTTAAACTGTTTCCAATGACAGAAGAGCTTCACTCAGGCTTTTGCTACTGGATCCCAGTCTATATGCCACACCTCTCCTCTCCCTCCATCCTTTTATCCATCCCTCCATCTCTTCCACTCCACTGGGCTGAAAACATAATCACTGTCCGACTTCCTGATAAAATGCAAACACGCGAGAGCTGCTATTGTTTGGTTACTGGCTGGCTGGGTCTGTGATTGGGCGAGTGCCTGAGTTGAGAGTGACCTCACAAGTTAAAGGAGGGTAGGGCAGGACACACACACACCGACACACACCGACACACACCGACACACACCGACACACACCGACACACACCGACACACACCGACACACACCGACACACACCCACAACAGCCCAAATGAGCCCCAGCGGACTAAAGGACCCTCAAACAGCAACCTGAAAAAGCAGCCTTAAAAAAGCTCTCTCTTACACACACACACACACACACACACACACACACACACACACACACACACACACACACACACACACACGTCTAATTCTCTCTAACGATTAACTACACTTGACATGATGAACTTCACTAGCTTTCACCCTAGATGATAACTGCCAATCTAAGGTCATGTGACAGGAAGCAGTGATCATCGTGAAAACCTTCAGATTTGAACAACCGCAACTTGACATAACTTTGGTTGTTTAACTCACAATCAGGTTGTGGAGAGCAGAACAATAGAGAAATTGCTACATGGGCGGGTGCACAAACAAACACACACACACCATAAAACGCTCAAACTATCCCTCAGTGCTCACGCATGCACTCGCTGAACCCCCTTCGGATAAATCTTTCCAAAGCCTCGTCTGTTACATAAACGCCATCAACCACCTCTTCACTTGTCCTTTCTTCCCACTCTCCCTCTCTCTCTGATGGATTGCCGTGCGCACGTTTGTTTGTTTTTGTGCCGAAATTCTGTTTCTGCTTAAACGAAGGTGTACACCCAGGTGTACCCGTTTCTATAGTTACAGAAAGGAGAGAAAAGAGGAGGCGAGCGAGAAACAAAATGCCAGTGGGAACAAGGTGTATATTATGTCTGCCCACACACACACACACACACACACACACACACACACACACACACACACACACACACACACACACGCGCTCTCTAAAGATTCTGGTTAATGTTTGATGCAAACGCATTACATTATGGAGAAGGTGTACGAGAACAATGAGGAAAAAATATAATAATCAAACTACAAGTGGCTAAGTCCCGCCCACATCCAGTTGTTTTAATGAACACTGCAACTGACCAATCACAGAGCTTAATCCAGAGATGGGCGTAAAAACGTCTTTTTTTTTAATTGAGAAGTCGTGTTTGCTTCTAACATACTGACATTTGAATTTATTACTCCTGCTGCAGCTGATCATACAGTTGTAGCGACTTTCATTGTTGTTGCTGTTGTTGTGACTGTTATTGTTGATATTGTAGTCATTGCTGTAGCTGTTATTACTCTTGTACCTGTTGTTGTTGCGGCTGCTACTGTTGTAGCCATTATTGTTGCTGTTATTGCTATTGTTGTGATATTTATAGATGTTTTATGTCAATGTTGTTGTTGTAGCTGTTATTGTTGTTGCTGTTATTATTATTGCTGATGTGACTTGATGTTGTAGTTATTGTTGTTACTGTTATTACTCTTGTACCTGTTGTTGTTGCGGCTGCTACTGTTGTAGCCATTATTGTTGCTGTTATTGCTATTGTTGATTTTGATATTGTCACAGCTGTTGTTATTGTTGTAGCTCTTTTTATTATTGCTGTAATAGGTGTTTTTATTATATATATATATAGATATAGATATAGATGTAGATATATAGATATAGATATATAGATATATATACACACACACACACACACACACACACACACACCAATAACATATACTATATATAACATTTTATATATATATATATATATATATATATATATATATATATATATATATATATATATATATATATAATATATATATAAAAATAATATTATATATATATTATATGTTATTGTTGTAGCTGTTGCTGCTCTTACTGTTATAGCTGTTTATTATTGTTGTAGCTCCTGTTATTGTTGTAGCTGTTGCTGCTGTTACTTTTATAGCTGTTTATTATTATTGTTATTGTTGTTGCCCCTGTTATTGCTGCTGTTATTGTTGTAGCTGTTGCTGTTGTTATAGCTGTTTTTATTATTGTTATTGTTTTTGCCAATGTTGTTGCTGTAGCTGTTATAGCTGTTTATTATTGTTGTTATTGTTTTTGCCTCTGTTATTGCTGTAGCTGTTGCTGTTATTGTTATAGCTGTTTATTATTGTTGTTATTGTTTTTGCTCCTGTTATTGTTGCAACTATTTTCATTATTGTTGTTTCTAATACTATTGTTGCCAACTTGATAATTGTTTTTGTTTTTTTTCTTGCTGTCAGTGTTGTAGCTGTAGCAGTTTTTATTTTGGTTGTTGAAGATGTTAATAATAAAAATAATAATATAACAATGCTGCTGCTGCTGCTGATATTATTGTTGATATTTTATTTTTTGTTGTTGCCGCTGCGCTGCCTGTTCATTCAGACTCGAGCATCACTGCACACCAATAGTGTTCTTCTGAATAACAACCTTTATCCTACGCTCAATCATTTTTACTGCTCCACACGGGCTCTCTGAATGGTTTGATAAGGAAGTGTCACACACACACACACAGTTATATACTCAATGCGCAAATTCCACACAGGCGAATACAACTATATTGCTTGGGCAGGAACAGTAATAAATTCTGCACTCACAGACAGGAACACTTACATTTGTGCAGCTTAATACAAATATCAATAGCACCGAGGCTCGATGCAGCACAGCATTCAAAATACTTCTCCTTTATTAAGCATGAAAGGCGCTTAATATTTAATAAATCAGCCATAAATATTTCAGGGGATTAGTGTTTTATGGAAAGGTCTCACCTCAGGGTCGGTGCCGAACAGAAATAGGTTACCAGTAACAGACGCTGCTGTTGTCACAGTAATGGCTGTGTTAATGTGCTTTCAGCCAGTTAACACTGGTGTGAGAAACTGCTGATGGGTTGAAAGTGCTGTGAGGGAGATTACGAGATAAGGGACATTGTTTTGATTTATTTAGTTTTACTATTTTGCCCTGTAACTCAGTAAGGTTTATATGAGTAAAACCATTAAATTAAGGCCACGCCCCCTTTACTAAGACTGATAGGCACAGAGACCACTTTCCCTTTAATGAGACTGTCTGCCATAAAGGCCACACCCCTTTACTAAAGTTGACATTTGCCACAGCTCACAGACCTCTGCGTTCTTCACTGAAAATGAGGCACAAAGACCACGCTTTCCACACCAAGACAGAAAGGCACGGAGACCACATCTTCACTGAGACTGACTGTCATTAAGGCATTGATCCTTCTATACTCAGAAAGATTATGGCTTCCTCATTCAGACTGACCGGCACAGAGACCTTGACTACTTTACTGAGACTGACAGGCACAAAGATCACACACCCTTTACTGTAACAAGCAGGGAGACCACGACTCTCTCACTCATGCTGACAGGCACAGGGATCCTGACTCTTTTACTGAGACTGACAGGCACAGAGACCACACCTCCTTCACTGAGACTGACAGGCACTGAGATCAAACCTTCACTCAGACTGAAAGGCACTGAGACCACACCTCCTTCACTCAGACTGAAAGGCACTGAGACCACACCTCCTTCACTCAGACTGAAAGGCACTGAGACCACACCTCCTTTATTTAAACTGAAAGGCACTGAGACCACACCTCCTTCACTCAGACTGAAAGGCACTGAGACCACACCTCCTTCACTGAGACTGACAGGCACTGAGACCACACCTCCTTCACTCAGACTGAAAAGCACTGAGACCACACCTCCTTTATTTAAACTGAAAGGCACTGAGACCACACCTCCTTCACTCAGACTGAAAGGCACTGAGACCACACCTCCTTCACTCAGACTGAAAGGCACTAAAGCCACATTCATAGACCATATGCTACACTTGTTTAAGTCACTTTGCTTCAGTAATTCTAAGTCATTGCGCTTCATATCTGTAATAATATGCAGTGATCTTGATCATTTCCCAAACTGTGACAAAAGGATTAAAGCCTTCGTGAAAATTGGCTCCTGCACAATACGTAGTGATTTACACCAGAGGTCATTGGGGGAGGCGCGTTTATTAACGTCTGTTGGGAAACCTCCTTTTTTATATGCATTAAAACCACACTTGGCTCTCTGACACATCCCACACACACACACACACACACACACACACACACACACACACACACACACACACACACACACACACACACACACACACACACACACACACACACAAGGCAGTGGTGGTGTGAAATTGGGCAGAGGGAGAAGTGTTTATAAAGGATTAACCCATCCTTGGTTAACTGCTCCCCCCCCCCCCATTAAGATTTTCTATCTGTATCCCTTTGTAGAATGCTTTTTGTACCATTATAGACGTTCTTCACATCAATGCAAACCTGGATCTCCTTCAAAAACCATGTCTTGTCATGTGACTATCGGCGGCAGTAAACAGAGCGGTGCTTATTGATGGGAATGCTCAGACGCGATGTATTCGATGTCACCATGATGACTTTAAGTCCAAGAGCCAGACGATAAAGATACACTATAAGAACAAAAGTTTGTGGACACCTGACCATCGGATTCATATTTGCTTTGTGAACATCTTGATCCACATTTAATCCCATAATAACCTCCATTCTTCTGGCAAGATGTTTCACTAGATTTTCGAGTGTGCTAGAGGAGATTTGTGTTCATTTAGTCACAAAGAGCTCAGCAAAGACAGGGGGTGCAGTTCCAACTCATACAAAAAGGGCCATTCAAGATTTTCCACTCCAATTTATGCATCTTCTAACCACGTGTTCCTGGAGCCGGCTTTGTGCACAGGGACACTGTCGTGCTGAATCAGGTTTGGAGCTTGTAGTTGATGTGAAACTGGGAAACTGCCGTCCCATCTGAAGACATCCTATACAATTGTGTGTCTCCAACTTCTGTGGTACCAGTACGGAAGAAACGCAGATGGCTCGAGTGTTCCAATACTTTTGGCCATACAGCGTAGCTAAAACCCAATTTTTTTTTTTGTTTTTTTTATAATATACAATGCGACGAATTAAACAAAACGATGTAAGAACAATAACACAACGAATTGCGGCGTTGTGTCTATGTAGGTTCACGGAAAAAAAATTGTAAATATATAATTTTATTATATGTTACATATATATATATATATATATATATACAAAATTATACATTACACATATACATACACATATATATATATACACATATATATATATTTATATATATGTATATATATATATACACACACACACACAAGTGTTCACATCATGATAAGTCTGCCTGTTCGCCCACACACACACACCCACACACACCTACACACAGAGTTGCATCACAGTTTGTAGTAACACAATCAAACATCACTCTGCCCACTGAGTCCGGAAAAAAAAAGGAAGTGATCAAGAGAACCTGATGAGATGAAATGGGAGAAAATATGAAGGATGGAGATAGAGATAGAAATGGAGTGACAGAACGCTAAATAAAGAGAAAGAGAGAGGAAAGGAAGGAAGTGGCGGTACGTACTGCTGTACAGTGTGTCGATCCAGGAGAGCCTGGGCAGCCCTTGAGAGCTCAGGCGCTCCATTTCTCCCGACTCCTCCAGGGCTTCGTGATGCCTCGTTCCCCGTGTGGTGCGCTCAAGGATGAAGGGAAGAAGTGGCGACAGAGACGGAGGACGAGGAGGAGGAGGAGGAGGAGGGAAGGGCAGAACGCTCGTTCGCACTCACACTCGAGTGAGCTAGCTGGAGACCGTTGCTAAGGTAGAGGAAAAGCGCTCCTCCCCTCTCCTCTCTCTCGCTCTCTTTTTCTCTCTCTCCAAACACTTATTCATTCTGTCTTTAGATCAACGCCACTCTCTGAGCCATTCACACATACTGAGCGTCTCATTTTCATATGAAGTACATTTTTTACTGAAGGGAAAAAAAGATAAAAAAGGAGGATGTGTGAACGGAAACATCAAACGAGAGGGTTTCACTACAGGCAGTCACTCACACACACACACACACACACACCAGACTACATTAGCCCTGAACACCCCTGGGACATAAATGCTATGCTAATAGCCCCCCATTTCTCTCCTCTCCTTACTTCATC
>JBCEWE010000477.1:1577500-1582500 GCA_039877035.1 Silurus lanzhouensis
CGAGGATAACAGAACGAGTAGAAAGGAAAGGCAGAGTCACAAAATGGGCCAAAAGGAAGAGAAACGGTGGTGTTGTGAATGTACAAAAGACGAGGCAAAAGCAAAAGAAGGCAGTGTCTATAAACTGAAGGAAAGGCATTAACAAGTGAAAAAGGAGTCAAGTGAAAAAGGAGTCAAGTGAAAAAGGAATCAAGTGAGAAAGGAGTCAAGTGGCAGAAACTGCAAAAATGAGGCATGGGTAAAAACAAGTCAGATTGCCATCTTGCCATCTTATATATTAGTCCTCAGACCCCCGAATGCATCAACAGCTCTGATTGGTCCGTCCCTCACTGGAAGACCTGTCAATCATCCAGTTCTTCATTTTAACCATTATATAAAGGATATTAGATCAAATCCATTTATACTCTTCAGTCTGGTCCCAAGTGTTTAATCGGCTTTAACACTGATCTCCGGTGCAAACACATTGCTCTCCAAAAAACATGGGCCAGGGGAATTTCTGCACACACACACACACACACACACACACTTCTAGAAGGAGAACAGTAAAGACAATTCTACACAGGATTTGCCAGAACAGAGGACTTAGGAGCACTTAACCCCTGTTTAGAATATTGTGAGTGCATGTGCAGCATACAGTATGCGCGCGCACACACACACCCACACACCCACACACACACACACACACACACACACACACACACACACACACACACACACACACACACACACACACACTCTCATGCATAATTAAACCAAAACATGTGCTTTGGCAAACCTGACTAGGGTCTATAGTGGTGAACCATGTCTCTGTGTCTCTGTGTGTGTGTGTGTGTGTGTGTGTGTGTGTGTGTGTGTGTGTGTGTGTGTGTGTGTGTGTGATTAGCAATTCAGTCAACGGGCCAATCCCAAAGCTCTGCCACACACTGCTCAATTCTGCCCAGAGATCCTTCCTGTAATCCACACACACCACCCCCAAACACACACACACACACACACACACACACACACACACACACACACACACACACACACACACACACACACACACACACACACACACACACATACCCCCTCTGCCCTACTTTAGACCCCTCTATCTCTCAACCTAAAAAGATGTGGTGGAAAAGGAAAAAAAGGAGGCACCAGAGACCACCTTCCTTATTTATCTGATGTTCATTCATCTCACTCTTGCCCCAAAAATCTGTTCCCTAAATTGCACTGAGTCCCAAATGCCCCGTGGCCCCGACATATACATAATACATAATAGAATAATTGTAATGGAATAAACGTAATAGAAAATTGAAGACCTGCTCACTGCTCTGCCTTTTAGCAAATGCCAAATACCGCAATTCTACTTAAATGTCCCATTTCCCTAAAAAAGAAAGAAAGAAAAGCTAAAGCACCAAAGAGAAATTAAGTTTAAATAAAATGTGAGGATAATGATGTTAGTGGTCAATTACAAAATATAATAATGAGGCAGTGGTTAAACAAAGGCAATAATGAGGCAGTGGTAAAAAAAAAAAGGTGATAATGAGGCAGTGAACAAAGGAAATAATGAAGTAGTGGTGAAAACAAATGAAGGTAATCATAAGGCAGCCGAAGAAAAGAAAAAAAGAAATGATGTAAAATGATAAGAGGTCAGTAAAAACTGGTCCAGAGTGTTTGAAACTGACCAGAAGGGCAGGGTAACGTGAATAGTGCCTCTGTACAACCGTGGTGAGCAGAAAAGCATCCAGTTCCACTGTTGTCACCCAGGAACAGGAATCTGCTGCTACACAGTCCACCATGTGCTCCCTGTCTGATGTACAGCATCTGACAAGTGCAATCAGAGGAGAGACCTCGACCTCCATCTCTCTGCTTGCTCGCTTTTCTCCATCCTAACTGTTTATCTATTCTGCTTTGCATTGATCTTACGGTTTTTCTTTTCTCTCTGAGCAGCTCTTCCCATCTTCTCCTCTATCATCCTCTGTCCATCATTTAAACCAGATCAGACTGTTATAATGGAGGGGGGGGTGGATCATTTTGTTCATCCGATTAGTTATAGGGTGTGTCAGTAGAAAATAGCCCTTGGGGGCAAATTCGGTATGACTCCGGGCCAAATGTTTTGGGACACCTGCCTTTTCCAGCCACGTGTGGTTCAACCCCGCATTGTTAGCATAGTGTGGGAAGGAGACAATTGGATTTGGATGCTTTGGAATCTTGTTCTTTTGCCTGAACTAGGAGACCGAAAGCTGTTCCGGTATGACAATACCCCTGTGCACAAAGCCAGCTCCATGAAGATATGCTTTACATGAGTTGCAGTGGAAGATCTCCTGCTATAGAGCTTGAACTTGGAACACTGATTGCACCCACCCCCCCTTCCCAGAAGAGTGGAGGTTATTCTAAAAAAGCAAATGTGTAAATATGTCCTATGGTCAGGTGCGAGTAGGCAGTTTGGCCTGGGCCTAAATCCTCATCCAGTGCAAAAACACACTCTGCTGCCACCTAGTGAACGCTCTAATAGAATTACAAACTGACAGCCATGTGCAGGAAAAACACAGTGGAGGAGAAACATTCGCTTTATATTCTCTCTTTTTGAAAATCTAGTAAATTCATTAGAAATGATCAGGTTTCTTCGAAAGGAGACACCACTCAAAAATATCACCATATTTAGACTTGAAAGTGGCAAATAAACACACAACTATCTATTTCCTGACTACAGTAATATTCTGATAGGATCACAGGAAGTATTGACTGAGAACACCCACAGCGGTTATGATGAGAGTTTATGACATGCACATGGCCACACGAACATACGTTCTATGAGTCTCTATGAGACTATGAACAAAAGTAATGGGACACCTCACTTTTCCAGTCAGATGTGGAAATTTTTATTTCATTAACACCAAAGCCAGAACAATGATTAAATGGTTTACATGGATTGGAGTGGAAAAGCTTGACTGGCCTGCTATAGAGCTCCGACCTCGACTAGCCTGCTATAGAGCTCCGACCTCAACCCTATTGAACACATTTGGGATGAATTGCAATGCTGACTGCACCTCAGGTCCTACATCAACATCTGACTTTACTACACCTTTGAGGCTGAATGAGCACAAATCTCCACAAATATACTCCAAAATCTAGTGGAAGAGTGGAGGTTATTCAAGAAGCAAACAGGGAGTAAATGTGAAATAGGTGTTCAAAAAGCACACACAAAACTTATGCTTAGGTCTCCTTTTTTTGTCCATATGGTGTACCTCACGAATACAAACCTATGTGCTTGTTGTAGGGCTTGAGGCCACCCAGGTTAAAATTAGTATGAGTGAAAGACTGGGGGGAAAAAGAAAAAAAAAAAACCTGGGTTGATTTTTCGACAGCAAGATTCCACAAACCCAACCTGCCTGGAATCACTTGATCAGGCTCTTGGGGGCGGTGTAACGATGTGCGAAACATTTTGGGATCTCCTTAACCCAGTAGCTGTATGATGTTCCCAATAGAGCAGGGGGTCTTCAACTAAAATTGCTTGAGGTCCATTAAATGAACCCCTCTCGCCAGCTGAGGTCCTGACAATTACATACCTAAATACATGAATTGATGCTTTTTGCCAGACTGAAGAAATGAGTGTGGACAACATTTTTATTGGACACATTATAAATGAAGAAATGAAAGGGAAAAATAAAAGAGCAATAAAAGAAAAACGCTGAAGAGATTTTGTTTCTGCTGAACTGTTCTGATCTTGATGTGTCTAATATAAATTTGATTTTATTAGAAAATTGCTTTGGGCATATATATTTATTTCATTATGTCAGAAAAAGGCTTCACGGTCCGGGCAGACGCATCTTGCGGTCCGGATTCGGACTCGAGTCCGCCAGTCGGCGACCTCTGCAATACAGTGTTTAATAGACTGGGATTATTTGAAAGCACAACAAGTCTTTTAGAAGTTCGAACAGAAGTTCGAACTGGAAACTTGAACTGCTTGAACTGGGATTTCGTACAAATTTACTGTGCTGGGTCCCATTGGCCATGTTTTTCCCACCATGAATTATATAAATCGCTTCTATTCCACATAAACTCAACAAGAAAGCACCTGCGAATTTTGACGTAATTCATGACACGATCTGAAGCCCGTTTCCTGAGAATCCTCTGAACGGAACTGACGACATGATGTCCACAACAACCGCATATTTGTGTGGTGAAAGTACGTCTTGCTAATCTTGTGCTAGTGTGTAAGAGTGCTCCAAAACCCCAACGCAACCACAGTCTCCTTTTAAACTTTTTTTCTACTAACCGGGAGCTTTTCTCTGAAACCTCTCTGCGTCAGCGTGTGTTAAAGAGGCTGTCTGAGTGATGTCGTTATTCTGCCTGTGAGTCAAAAGCCGTGAACGCTGTATGAGTCCGTCTCTGATAATGTGTTCGAGTCCATTAACTCAGCAGCATGATGACTCAATGCTTAATGCCAGCATTGTATTGTATTGTATAGTGTGTGTCTGTGTGTGTGTGTGTGTGCGCGCGCGTGCATGTAAGGGCTGGATGTCGCACTTTGGCCAGTCACTAGAATCCTTTCATATTTTACTGGTACATTTTAGTTCACAAATCATAAAAACTAATACATAAAAAAACAAAATACACACATGGCCACAAGGGGGCATGGCACAAAAATGTACAGCTGCTGAAGTCTATCTACAGTATCAATTGATCTTTTGCATCCATAACTCAATCTTTTACTCTATTTATAATTCATATATAGTATATTTCCCAAAAATAGACAATTCTTTTCACCTAGCAAGTTTTTCGCAAACTGGTCACCACTGTAGCCTTGAAAACCAGTTCACCAGTTCACCGCTCCAACCCTCATCTTCAAACCTTTCTTGCAGCTTCACAAAGATATGGTTTCCATGGGTTTGGAGTGGAAGATCTTGAGTGGTCTGCTAAAGAGCTCTGACCTCAACCCTATTGAACACCTTTGGGATAAAATAAACGAGTCCAAATCTCCACAAGCACACTTGAAACATCCCCAGAAG
>JBCEWE010000477.1:1587500-1707500 GCA_039877035.1 Silurus lanzhouensis
GGAAACAAGTAGGCCTGAGGTAAAATCTTTCTGGAGGACTCAGCAGGAAGGAAGAGCTTATTTTTACTGCCTCCAAAATCTCTATGGGTGAATATATCTAGCGATTATTTAGCAGGACTATACAATCTTTCACAAGCTAGTCAAACATCAAAGAGTATATCTATAAAGGTTTATGGAAACCTGAGCATAGGATCAATATGTGCATTTGAACCTTCCATTCCATATTTCCTGTTAGAAAAACCTCCACTCTTTTGAGATGTTCCACTAGACTTTGTAACATGTTTGGAGGGTGACGTGAGGAGGCCTGAAGTCAGTGTTCCAATTCATCCCAAATATAGGGTTGAGGTCTGAGCTCTATAGCAGGCCACTAAAGATCTTCCACTCCAACCCATGTAAAGCATATCTTCATGGAGCTGGCTTTGTGCACATGTTCATGCTGGAACAAGTTTGGGTCTCGTACTTCAAGTTAAAGAAAAATGTCATGCTACCACATCCAAAGGGAAAAGAAAAGAAAAACAAATTCAAGGTTATTCGTGAAAGGAATCATCAGTAGATCATCAAGGCGAAGGAAATATACGAACATTTTATTGGCGTGTCGTTACATTGTGGTACATTTTATTGCATGTTCACAGGAATGAAACCTTGGACCTCAAGGACCAGCCCTGTAAATAACTAAAGCTCAAATATTGCGTCAAACATTGACAACAAACAAATAAATAAATAAAATCTCAATAGCAAGCTTCTCTTGAAGAGATTTTTATTTATACGCATGCTGTGGCTGGGAAACTGCAGGTGTGCGGTCCCTTCGCTTTTATTTTTAATTTCTATACATACTTCCTGATCATCACGTTTCAGAAATAGTACCGAAACCAGCAGATGCGACGCTTCTAAAACAAACAGGTGGGGAAGAACAGGATGTTATGGGGACGTGTAGCATTTATCATATGCATGTATATATATGTATATCAATATCTATCTTGAAGAGCGGTTGAGACTGGTTGAAAACCATAAAAAAATTATAAAAAAATAAATAACACCATTACACAGTGTTTGGTTTTTAATAATTTTCAACCGATCTAAGCCTTTCTTCCTTCTTTCTTAGTGTGTCTACATTGGTTTTGATAGTGATTGGTTAAATTTAGAGTGTAGTTAAAAAAAAAACAAAAAAAAAATGTAAATAAAAACAGGCATGTTGGTTGAAGAATAGCATGAGATCCAGACTAAAAAACAAGACAAAGGCACTTCAAGGTCAGACTTCAGTTTTGGTGATTACAGTACAGACTACACAATCGGTATGAACACCCCAAGAATGTCCTTGGGAACTATTATTTTACATAAACTGCATTTTACACTTTAAAACCAGAATCCCTTTCATCCGATGTATGCAAAAGTAGGCAGATAGCTGCTTTCCAGAGACAACACAAACCAACCTTTGTCCTCTGGTCTTTTTTATAGCTGGTGTATGGTGTTAAGACCTAACTGGTGGCTGTTAATCGGGCAAGATTTAGGTGGTTTTCACACTGGGTAACGTTTGCCGCAGACCCCCCCTTGCAGACTTGGTCTGATTTTTTTTATCATGTATTATTTTGGTGCTATTATAGATATTATATGCAATACGACTTGTGTTGACATCATTGCATGCATGGTAAGGATTTGAGCGAGTTTGACAAATTGTGATGGCTAGACGACTGGGTCAGCGCCAAAACTGCAGCTCTTGTGGGATGTTCCTGGTCTGCAGTGGTCAGTATCTCTCTTAAGTGGTGCAAGAAAGAAACAGTGGTGATCCGGCGACAAGGCTCATTGATGCACGTGGGGAGCGAAGCTGGCCCGTGTTTTTCGATCCAACAGACGAGCTCCAGTATCTCAAATTGCTGAAGAAGTAAATGCTGTTAATGCTCAAAGGGTTCAGGACTGGTTTGGGCAGCAAAAGAGGGACCAACACAATATTACTCAGGTGGTCATGATGTTTGGCGTATGTTGTCGTCTTCTTCTTTCGGCTGCTCCCATTATGGGTCGCCACAGCAGATCATCCGTCTCCATACCCCCCTGTCCTCTACATCTGCCTCTTTCACCCCAACTACCTGTATGTCTTCCTTCACCACATCCATAAACCTCCTCCTTGGTCTTCCCATTTTCCTCCTTCCTGGTGTCTCCATCCTCAGCATTCTTCTACCAATATACCCCATGTCCCTCCTCTGCACATGTCCAAACCATCTTAATCACACCTCCATCACCTTGTCTCCAAAACGTCCTACATGCACTGACCCTCTATTAAACTTGTTTCTAATCCTTCCCATCATCGTCACTGCCAACGAAAACCTCAAGATCTTCAGCTCTACCTCCAGCTCCGCCTCCTGTCTTTTACTCAATGCCACTGTCTCTAAACCAAACATCATCTCAGGTCTCACCACAGTCCTATAAACTTTCCCTTTCACTCTTACAGATACTCTTCTATCACAAATCACTCCTGCTATCACTCTTCTCCACCCACTCCACCCTTCCTGCACTCTTTTCTTCACTTCTCTAACACACTCTCCATTACATTGCACTGTTGATCCCAGGTACCTGAACTCCTCCACCTTCTCCATCTATTCTCCCTGCATCTACACCCCTCCACCCCCTCCCTCTCATTCACACACATGTACTCTGTCTTACTCCTACTGACTTTCAGTTTGGCGTATGTTGTGAATAATAAAAAAAAACAAAAAACTCAACGCCACAATCAGAAGTCTAGAGATCTCGCATTTAAGCTCTGCTGCAATTGTACCTGTTGCTGAAAGGAATAAATCATTGACTGACTGCTGATACAGTAGCACCTTCCTGGCTTCATGGCACGCCGCAGTGGGACTGCAGGAGCACGCCCTGAAAATGCATTCCTCCATACATTGTTTCTTTGTGAACCGTATCGGATATTATACAGTACATTATACAGTATTATGATTAACATTGTGGTATGTTACAGCATGATATCAAGGTTGGCACCGTTTAAAGAGCACCAAAGCAGCGCCAGTGCAGAAAAACGATGTGCAAAGGAGGTGACAGGAAACGCAAGTTTCAACCTGTCTAGATACACTGCAGACCACTACTGCAAGTGCATAAAGCTTATGCATGAAAGGGCAAGAGGGCCTTACTGAAACATAGTGGCTTCCAACACACACACACACACACACACACACGTGGCTGTGGTCTTTGCATACCCACGCGCATGCTGTTCACACCATCGAACAGCGTATGCGCCTCGTCGAAATACAAAATCACCATGATGACACTTATTACAACCCAATTGCCATGGTTACGTGTTAAGCGGCCTATTTTGACACCAGCTGGAGGCCCTGCTGGCACAAGAGGTGCACGAAGGTAGGTGCTTAGAAACCTTCCTCTCAAAAGTCTACAAGCACAAAAAAAAATCTATCGATCAAAAAACTTTTCGGTCCACTCGTATTTCTGGGAAGGCAACCAGACGAGGAGCTTCGTATGTGCAAAGCTAAACAGACGTCGTTACGTTTACGTTGTTCATTTTACGGGTGCTTTAATGCGAGTCAGAACGCAAAGCCAGGTCCGTGTTAAGCCAGGTGAGATTTTGGTCACGATTACGCCGTCTGAGACACATTTTGGAAATCCTAAAAGGTTCCTATAATCCTGGGCTAAAATCTGTAGTCTTTGACTGCTGGTTTGTTTGCTGACAGCCGATTAATGGCCGGAGAAATCGTTTTTTTTCTCTTCTGATGAAATTCTGCCGGTGTAAGAAGAGAGTTCAGAAACTTTCCTGCAGTGTGACTGCTCCTACTGCGCCTGTCAAACCAAGAACCAACTGTAGCATAAAACCCGATGACGCGTTTGGTGTCGAACCCGATGACGCGCTTGGGGTCGAACCCGATGACGCAATTAGTGAGACAACTTCAAACCACCTCAGAGAAAAACAAGTCAGGTGGACAACCGTACAGCAAAACATTTTTAGATAAATAAAACTTACTGAGTTATGGAGGGAAAATGAGTGTTTTTCTGCCGTTTTTATCATCAAGGAACGTCTTGAACAAAATGAACTACAGGCTGTTTTTTGTTTGCTGCTAGCTACCGTTAGCGAGAAAACGCGGGTCTAAACGAGTCACTGATTAATGCCGTAAAAGTTCGGGCGAGTCTTTTTCTTGTGTGCGTTTCTGTCGCCGTACAGTCTGACATTAGGACAACGGAGAGCCTACAGAGTGTCATGGGGATCGTGTTCGTAGAGTTTGACAATCAATAATCGCAAGGGACTAATAAAAATTACTGTATAACGTTGCTCTGTCTTCAGGCTACAATAAGCACAGCTGGATGTTGAAAAACCTCTGGGATGGAAAATGTACCAATCAGATTAGAGTATTCACCAGCAACAGTGTAGTGGAAATAAAAGCAAATGCCAAAAGTAAAAACACTGAGCCCAATACAATAATCACTTCAGCATGATCTAACATGCTGGCTCACACACTAACACACACACACACACACCTTTCCGCTACAGGTGATCCCTGGTGCTTTAGCAGGTTCCACTCACAGTTATGTAAAATGCAAAAAATACAAGGAGAGGCACCCACACACTACTCCTACTCCCTCGCAGCTTTAAATCCACCCACAACAAGGATCTGCAGACAGACGATAGCAAAGAACACGAGACGAATAAGCAAAAGCAGCCAACCTTTTTTATGCGTAACCGTCCACGATTTGTTTACGGCTATAAACATAAAACGCCGGCCTGGAACACTTATGTTTTGTCTGGAAGTGGTGCATCGCGTTAGCGCTTCTGACTAGCGGCGCAGACTCAACAAACAAGTTTTGAACTGCGGAGAATAAACGCAAGACAGGATGCTGGCTGTTGGTTAACTCGATATGTCCTTAATGAAATGACGTAACAGCAAAAAGAAGTAATAAAGTATGTAAATGTATGATATTGTAATACCTGTGATATCTATTGTGCCATCGCTGATTACGATATTGTTAGAATGTAGGAAGGTGGTAGCTCAGTGGTTAAGGCGTTGGCCTTCGGATTGGAAGGTCACAATTCACACCGCCGAGCTACACCTGCTGGGCCCTTGAGCAAGGCCCTTAATCCTCCCCTGCTCAGCTGTAAGTCGCTCTGAATAAAAGGCGTCTGGCAAATGGCAGAAATGTAAGGTTTCTAACCCTATAGCAAGTCACTGAAGAGCAAATCAACAGAGGATCTGCATCAGAAATCTAATTTTCTAAAGCTGAAAAACTACAGCCATGTTTAAAAACACCTCACCTCCCCCTGGGTCATCTCTAGAGGTTGATATTTTCTCTGTCCGATGCCGATGCGGATTTCTCGGCGGATGCTGATTTTTTTTTTTTGCCCTTCCTCTTCCCTCTTCGTCTCATAAAATCAAACAGTCAAATAATACGCATCGATGTGTACGTTGAATGTTAAATACACAAAACAAGTAATAAAGAATCCAGACTTTATCAAATAAACTTTGAGGAAAAAAATAGTTTTAGTGCAAAAAAAATTAATAATATAATAACTAAAATAAACAAGAGTAGTGTTTCACACTAGCACCCAGAATTTCGTCGAAATTGCATGTGCTTTTACTTTCACATGCAAATGACTTGTTGCACGCTTGATGAGCATGGTCGGCATTGACTCTAGTGGGCTACGGCGTGATGGCGCTTTCGAAGCGATCCGTTTTCCCCTGCGACCGTTAGCTGAAGCGGTGTTGGAACAAGGCACGGCTGCAGAGTGTGAGCTCAGAGGGAGAGAAATTCTCCGGTACAGAAACGGAATTTATAGCGACGCCGCTTATCTACACAACCCAGGGTACTATAATAATCTCGCTGCTGGGCTTGTTACCAGGTTTAGGGGAACTAGTGTTTACCTGTAGTTTAAACTACAGCTGGTTGAAGGATCGGCAACAATACAGTTCCAAAAAGTTCTCAGTCTCTCTCCAAAAGTCGCGTCATATGAAATAAATAAGGCAAGATTAAGCATGGAGGATAAGAACTTGCATCTTTTTTTCTTGAGAAGTTACCAAGTAGCAAAAAGGTAGCTAAGTTAGCTTAATTTCAGCCTAATTTGCAGCACAATCGACCGATGCCGATAAAAAAAATAATAAATTAATCTACTAATCGACCTCTAGTCATTACTGTATGGTCCACAGTGAACTAAACGATCACGTTCTCTTAAATGCTTTTATGCTAGTTTTTGGTATCGGACTATAATAAATGCTTCGCTGGGTAACAGTGCACTCATACTGTAGTCCATTTGGTGTGTTGACTGGGAGGTTTATTTTGTCTGGCGGTTCGGTCTGTCGGTATCATCGACTCGGTTCAGCTCCTTTCAACTGATTACGCTTCAGTGCACTGGCAACATATAACAAAAAATGTCTGGAAATGTCCTAAAATATGTAGAAACGTCCTTTTAAAGCGATACATTCCGAGTACAGTTTATTCATTTCTTGCACAGTTATACTTACTATTTATACCATATTACCTCCTTTACATGAATCACTCTCACCCCTGCTCATATGTACCCACATCCTTATTCTTGCTCTTTAATGTAAACAGGTCATGTGCACTTTTGGTTGGATGCTAAATACATTTCATTGACTCTCTATGTGTTTTTTTACATGATGATCACAGGATTGTTTGCCATTTTGTTCCTCTTGAAAGTTCTATGCAGAACCCTTAAGAGGGCTTCCTTTCCAGAAAACGCACCAAGTACAGCCACGTGGAAAAGACGGAAACCGATTGGTCCAACCTGGACCCAGGAACCCGAGTTAAAAGCAATGCTAACTCTCTCTGAGTTCTTCAAAGTTCTTCAATGAGTTTCGTCATGTCCAAAGATCTCAAGCACTGCGCGCGTGCACACACACACACACACACACACACAATCAAAGGGTTCACATCTCAGACCTGATCTACAGGAATGGGCCTGGGCAAGTCCACTATTTCACTAGTTTGACAATGAAATGGGAGAAAATGCAAAGCATGAAAGGCAGGTTTATTGTGTGTGAGTGTGTGTGCGCATATACAAAGAATACTCCACATCATTTCCTTCTTCAATCTACACACTGTCTGCATTCATCTAGCATAATCCTGCTGCAGAATCCTAATGAAAAACTAGCAAGAAATGCAGTGCAACTTAGTCGCCTTTCTGCAGACTTCCCTCTGCTAACCAGCTGTAACACACTTTGTTGTGGTTAGCATGAAAATGACATATAAATGATTATAAAAAAAAACAAACTTAAAAACTCATCACTTGGCTGCCAAATCTAGCCTAATAAGATCTTGGCATCCACAAGGCCGCTCGGAAATGCTGTGAATCAAGAAACAAACAAATTGTGTCTTGCAGGAGAGTTTCCGTTTGGGTTTCATTTCCTGAGCCTCCTCTTTCTTTCGCAATCCAAGTACAGACACGCAGGCATGACGTAGTTGTGAGACAATGGTCAAAGTCCACAATGAATCAGGGAAATCATGTGAACCCACCAACATTTGCTCACAAGCACTGAAGCGTAACTGCTGAGGTGCAAGTTCTCTCGACATAGCCTGCTTTTGTACTCATTTTGACCTTTAAAATAACCTTATGCTCACACTAGCATGTGATAGATTGCTGTCTCATGTGGGCGTGGAGCTACCTCTTCAGTCAGGTTTTTTTTTTTCGCTGCTCCAATGAGTAATGCTAGTACAGTCACTATATAGTCAAATCCATAAATATTCCATCAGTGATTTGCAGTGCAGCATTTCCGTTTAGTTGCTGCTAACTTTTATTAGGTCCAAAGGTCCACCATCTGTAAGACAAAGTATAAAAACTATGTAATGCATTCTTTAAAAGAATGATTGGGAAACAACCCAGAAAGCCACATACAATTATAGCAATTTTTATCTGGTTTGAAGAAAACCCCCTCCACAACGGTTGGCCAGATCATGAACGTCCTCCACAAGGTTGGCGTCAGAGTAGGGTATCTGTGTTCTAGTCCACAACCAAGAAAAGACTTCACCACATAGAAGGTTTACCACAACATGTTGCCCAATGGCAAGCCTCAAAAACAAAGTTTGCGACCAAACAAAACTAAACAAAACAAAAACAATAAAAAAAAAAAAGACTGCAAACTTCCAGAACAACATCCTATGATCTTGTTTCAAGGCAAAGATGTAAAATGTTCTGCAATGGCAGAGTCAATCATGCCATCAGCAAGTCTAAAACACCAAGACAGTTGAGGTGAAGGCCCTGCAGAACATCACAAGAGGTTGGAGACATAGAAACCCAGCATCTCTTGATTTCTATGGGTTCCAGTCTTTTGAAAAATCATTGGCTGTAAAGATCTTCAACTATTATTAGTACCTCAGAAAAGAGATCAAACCTTGAAAAAAGTGTGGCAAATTCCTCCACCCTTTGATGTACCTTCTTATACTTGACATAATACATTTATATGTTAAATATTATCCATTTCTATTCATCAAACATTTAATGCAAAGTCTTTACTCACACATCTGGTGCACGTGTGAAAAAAAAAACATGGCCTGCCGATAGTTCGTATGAGAACGGCTTAGGGTTCGCATAGCATACGATGCTATCTGTATGTCTATTAAAGGGATGATGTGTTAGCGGTTTTGCTGTCTAACACCACTAAACCTCAGCACACTTTGCACGAGCAAATACATCTGTAACAACAAGGAAGAAGTGGGTCAGTTCGGTTAAAAATAAAAAATAAATTAGCTGCAAATAAGCATTAGTGATGTGTTCTCGGTTACAATGTACATTACCGAAGAGGTTTTTAGGCCTGTTTATGAAAGGTTTTTCGGAAAACGCTTAGTTCTGTCTGCCAAACGTTTGTTTGCTGAACAGAAATAGAGCTACATAAGCAAAAATAAGAAGTCAGCAGGATTTATTACCTCAGAAAAACATGCATCAGGATTTCTAGGGTACCTAGCTAGCTTTCATCCACCTGAAACATTAAGTGTCAACATTAAGAAGGTCATTTTTGCTAAACATTTATGGTTCGTTTCCTTTAATAGACTGTCAGTGATTTTGTAAGGTCATCTATTACATTGTAGGCTACGACGCAAGTTAGTATAAAAAATAAAACGTTCCCAGCATGTGCTAGGGGTAAACAAATAGAGCAATTATTTTTTTATGTACAAAAATTACTTTCATGGAGGATACATCATCTTATTGAAATCTTACATACTGGAATTACTTTTTCATCCAATGGTAAATCATTTGATGAATGATTAAGTTCTAGAGCCATGTCATGTCAGTCAATGTATCATTTTTTATTATAACATTTTTCATCTTTTATTGGCTAGTCTTTATACGAAGGTTTTAGCAGCAATCACGCTAAGAGATGGTCATCCTAAATTTCGGACAATTTTTTTCCAGACTATCTTTGTTCGTAAGACCTTGACAACTTTGAACCTCAGAGTGTGACGTATGATCACCGTTTGGGAGCCACGACTGTTTTACATTGGTGATCATTAAACATACACCAGGCATCATTCATTTCTATTCATTCAGAATCTTGCTAATGGACTTGCATAGCAGATGGTCTACATCAGTGGTCCCCAACCCCAATTGGTCAATTGGTACCGGGCCGCACAGAAAGAACACATAACTTACATTATTTCCGTTTTATTTATTATCTGATTCTGACCGATGTTTTATTTTGAAAAATTACCGGATTCTCTCCGCCTGTCTATGACTCACTCTTGATCCATGTCATGATGCCTCGGTCACATGTCTTACCTCCATCCGCTACCTTTTTAAAGGGGCTGCTCCGGCCGCTAACACACAATACATTACCGCTAAATTCAAACCACCAAGCTAGCAAAATTAACAAAAAACAACATGGTGGATTCACGTTTATTATTATATTTAGAAAATACCAGTTTTTATGACGGTCGTATCATTTTATTTTGTTGTTTTTATCCGCCAAACCTTAAAGGTCGGCCCGTGAAAATATTGTCTGACATTAAACCGGTCCGTGGTGCAAAAAAGGTTGGGGACGGTTGGTCTACATCAGAGGTGGGCAACATTTTCCTATGAGGGGGTTATAGGAAAATTTGCATTATACCAAACTGTAATATATTAAAATGAAAGTTGCCATGGTTCTGCTCATTTATGATTTCATAGTATTTGAAAAAATTTTGAAAACATATTGCAATCTGCTGCTAATGCAGCTTCACTTTCAAAGTTCTAGTTTAGCGAAACACCCAATATAGAATATATACAATATAGAAACAATTCCATTTATAGTAAGCGATACAGCCATATGCTTGTAACATCAGTGTCCTCTAATGAGAGACAGAAAGCTGATTCATTCATTCATTTATTCATTCTGTCTTTCATCATTTCTTTCTTTGGGCCATGCCCTAGTTTGGGCATCTCCACCCTACATAAACAATCAAAAGTGTGTCTGACTGTTGATCAGGTAAAGCTTATTTAGCATTTGGAGAAGGACTCTCTCGTGTCAGGTAAAGCTGTAACGTCTGTAGCTTTTTCTTTAAATGAACTTCAAGAGGGTCTGAGATTCTGGTGAGGATGGAGATTTCGGTGAGGATGGAGATTTCATTATCTAGGCAATCACAGTAGCAACCTTGTTTCACAGTTTAAACATAACTATACAGAAATGCAACTAAAAAAAAAAAAAAAAAAGCTTCTCATTGTCCTAATTAATTGTTCAAATTGTGGTATTGTTCTTGGAATATTGTTGGAAGGACTCTATATGAGGTAACGAATAGTGGATTTAAGATGACCAAACCCATAGATGACTGACTAAACACACAAGTTGTGTATTGGGACATACGTGATCAAATCATTCCATATGTTTTAGGCTTCTGTGGTGGTATTTATCAACTTGGTTTCCTTTAAAGGAAAGAGGGTTGTGTGGAAATGGTAGTTTTAGACATCCTTATGCAGTTAACTTCGTCTCATGGTGATTTATTAGCCTAGAAAACCCAGCTACACTAAAGCAAAGTGGTGTACAATCTACATGGAAATTTTACCCACATTGAACATGAAGGTCACTTCAGATTTGACTCAGCTCTCAGTCCGTTGTTCGATGCCGTTAATATGCCACAGGTTCTGTATTTGCTGAGCAGGAAGCGGCTCAACTGAAGTCAGCAGGACCATTTTAAGCAAAACAATTTGAGCTTTGAAGATGAAAAAATACAACAGACTTGTCCAAGACTTTAGGATCATTTATATTATCTGCAATGCGAATAAGGAATTGGGCTGGAAGACTTTGAGGAATTCCTACTATAATATTTATGATAATATGGGCTACTGCTTAAAATCACCAAATAAATAAAAAAAACACCTATAATGTTAATGTCATGCATTTCTTTTTTTTGCAAATAAAATTCCGTGACTATCATTTTTGCACTATAATATTTAATTTAATCTTTTATTTCCTATGCCTTCATTTGGGGGGGGGGGGGGGGGGGGTTGCTTATTATAATTTGAAATGTGACTCGCAGAAAAATGTTTATTAAATGGGAAAGTTTTATGGGAAAGCAGTCAATTCACTTAGTTGTTTCCACCAGCCTTTTTTAAAATCCTCAAACCAAATATAAAACACATACACTATATAAGTACACCTGAAATTTTCCATTTTCCTCATACTGTTACCCAAAGTTACACACATATATTTGTTTGGGATGTCTTAGGATCTGGTACCATAACATTTTTACTTCAACCTGTTCCAGCATGACAATGCCAGCACCATTAAAATGTGGTTTACATGAGTTGAAGTGGAAGATCTTGAGTGGTCAGCTACAGAGCTCTTAACCCTATTGGCCATATAAATAAGAAAGCTGTTGGCACTCCAGGCCTTATCACCAACATCAGTACCTGCCTTTACAAACGCCCTTGTGGTGGAATGAGCACAAATCTCCACAATCCCACTACAAAATACAGAGGAACATCTTCCTAGAAGGGTGGAAGTTGTTATAACAGCATATTGGCTGTATAAATCTTATTTAACAGAGTGAATGTTGATTAGATTTAAAGATGACAAACTCAAATTGTAATATTACAAAGACAGAAAACAAAGAAAATTCCTAAACAAATCGGAGACACCGATTTCCTTAATTTGATATATGGTAATCTCCCGTTTATCGCGGTGGTTACGTTCCAAAACCGGCCCAAAAATTATTTTTGTTTATTGTTAAAGCCATAAATAGTCCTCCCACACACTTTATACGCACACAGAAAACATTTGCAAGAATATAGCGAGATGGATTTTGTGTACATTTCTAGAAATACAGTACACCATATAACATTTATAGTGAGGACATGTACTGTATTAACATTTTACTTCATTTTATATTGAAAAGTTTTATTTTTATTAATAAATTTCATTGTATCAACATAAAACTCCAGAAAAACAATTCCCTATAAGTGTTTGGTCTACCGTGCCATCCGCGAGAGACCGGGAAAATCCTCCAAACAAATTAGTTATGTGGCAAATGCAATTCCGCAATAAACCGGGATGTTACTGTACACCATACACGTGCTCTTTTGGAGTTTACAGAGTTTAATGTGTAGGTGAAAACTATTTTTAAAAAATGATAACGTATTAGAATGAGCATTGCTATTATTATAACCTGCAGCACTAGAGTGTAAGTGTCATTATCCTCTCCAGCTTTATCACCCAGCTCTGATCCTGGTGTATTTTTAAACCCCAATCTCAAGTCAAAACCCTGCATGAAGCGAATTCATTATGATAAAGTGCAGGCTTAATCATAACCGGTCAAATACAAGAACATTGTCAAACACAAACATAAAGAAGCCAAAAAAAACAAGGTGTTTAAATCTCAAGTCAATTGTTATCCAACAGTTCTTTCTGTGGGAAAAACAAGTAGTCAGACTGCATTCCTCATAAACAAAATACAAAAAGGTTGAAAAAATAAAGTAACATGCTACAGTCAGGCAGCTGGGGGTTTGGCTTCGGGTTCTCGGACATGATCCGGTGTTGCCTACTGAAAACCTCATTTATGGGTTAAAAACCTGCTGTTAAACAGCGTGACTGATTCCCAGCATTCGAACAGCAGATGTTCCCTTTTTTTGCACTTCATTAATTGTGTAATTAACTGATGTGAAAAGACAAAGCAACAATCGTTTAGACCATGTTTGAGACCAGATCGACTTAAAGATTTTACTTGTACAACCGAATTTCGTTCCAAGTAAAATAAATCGGTCACATTTTTTTTTCCCGAGCACAGAGCAGAAAAAAAAGAGGAAGCAGGGAAGGAGGGGAAAAAAAAAAAACAAGCTAACCATGACTGCTTGCTGACTCAGTTCATCTGAGAACCAAATCTCTATTGAGTAACTGTAGAACTCGTGAAATTTACATTGTGCATTGGGCATATTGTGGCCTCTGAAAATGTTCAAATGTTAACTATAGGTCAAAAGGGCACACAAAACAAATGTTCTGAATGTGCATCCAAAAGTCCAGTATGTTTTCATTTCATGAGGAAGCAAAGCACAAAATCTCTTACTTGTCTGGAAAACTTTACCCACCCACACACACACACACAAAATATTTAACAGGACTTTTGACATTATGAAGGAATCTGATGACTATAAAGGAAATATTATGTATGAAATGGATTCTCGCTAAAAAAAACAGGGTGAATCATTTCCAATAACAGCACAAAAGACCCACAAAGTACGTTAGTTCCTCAATAATTCAATTGCATTTTATTTGTACATCGCTTTTAACAATGGACGTTGTCTCAAAGCTTCACACGGATAAAGCGGTAATAAGGTTAGATAAAATAATGCGTAATAAATAATCCCCCTTCGCTCTTGATGTTAAAACGACAAACAAATATGCCTTGTGTTATCGAAAAACAGCAAAAACTCTCTGGGTTGGAGACTTTCTATATCGGAAAGTTTTAAGGAGCTGAAGCTTAAAAACCAAAAAACAACAAACAGCACAGAAATATTTTAAAAACAGATTTCCTTGCAAAAGATATGATCTGGTGCTAATGTCAGCAAAACTCTGGAGTGGTACACTATCTGCTTTATCTTCATACAGACATCTCATGTGTACGTGTGAGACGACAGACAGGTTTTGAACAAAGCCTGAAAGCACAGACCATCTCACAGCATGGCACATTTTTGCAACCGAATCTGAGAGTCGGCTCGGCTTTTACCGCGAGCGCTAATGTTTCGAAAAAAGGTTTGATCAAAATATACAAAAATGTACTGAAATTGAGCAACAAACAAAAATCTGTGTTAAAAAAAAAACTAAATGTTTAATAAAATATCAGTTTTTGTAATGAAATCAGTCTTTGTTTTGCTACTCGTTGGTTCATTTTTTCCCTTTCTGTTCTGGTCCTACACTGGATGAACGCTTCACAAATGTGTGTAAATTGGTTTCATGGCCAGAAAGTCTCTCTTCTCTCCTCTTTCTGTGACGTTTGTTTCCAAATAAACAACTAAACCCAACATCCCAACACACAATATAATCACCTAAAGTTTTGCCTATAAAAAGAAGTCATTTCTGTGAGACTGCACATGTGGGACGAAAAAAAAACCCGCTAAAGAGAACGCCAAATAATTGAATGGACATGTATGTCCTTTGTGTTATCAGCATTATAAGGTACTTGTGAAGGGAAATCATTTACTTTCTGCCCTTATAAAATGCTTTACAATTATTTCTGGTGTGATTCGTTATTGAAGCTAAACGATTATCCAAGCAAATACCGTGCAAGCTAGTTAGTCAGAGCGCTAGCTATCTCGCAAAGGCAGTACTAAGTTACTTTACCTCAGAAAAGCTGGAGTTTCATATTTGTTTTAAAAATCGAATGTGTTTCTTTTGCCATGGCCACGCTTGCCTATAATGTTAGTTAATGTAAGGTATGTGTGTAACTGCTACCATGATACTACGCCACGTGTCCATATTAGCAATTTCTGTACTGTACATCTTCCATTGTTTTTAGAGGCAGTGATGAGTTGTTGTGTGTTTGGGAATGGGGGATGGGAACGGGCCTTGAGATGACTCCTGAAGTTTGTTTTCAGCAATTAGCGAAGGTTTCGGCGATTTCTTGTGAAGCGGGAAAACGGCACCATGTATCCTTTTGAGCCCCAAAGTGTTTCAAATGTTATCAAAAAATACTTTTTTCTGTCTAGAAGATGAATCGATTTCACCTGTTCTCAAACGCACATATCACTTTCAGTACAAAAAGAAAGGCTAAGTGCTTTCAGGGCTATTCAGCTTTGCTAAACGCTAGGCGTGACCATGACTAGGCAATTATCCAACACAAACAGCTTATAGATAATAAGAATTTAACGGTGTTATAGCAGTAGCAAGTCTCAGTTAAACTGAATTACAAGTCTATTAGTCAATAAAGCTGCTCGGTTGAGGGGAAAAAAAAAAAGTCTATATTAATGTCTATATCTTTTTGGCGGTAAACCACAAAATCTGAGCTGCTGTCTATTTTTATCGTCCATCATTAGAATAAATCAGATGGAGTTCACCAAATTAATCTCCAAATCTTGGATCGGTCAGATTGTGTGTACGGCCATGTTCAACGTCTGAAATTTGGCTCAAAGAAAGCATTTGGAGTTGTCACTTTCTAACCATAAATGATCGTGGCTGTGCCCAACACAAACCAAACAACAAGTACTACCTCTTTTTAGCAGTTCACATTGGATGTTTTTGGACTTCCCCAGCTAACAAAACCATGGTGAGGGAAATAAACAAAAAAACAGGATGTTATAAGATAAATGAATAAATACATTAATGAATTAATTATAAAATAAAAAAGAGAGAAATTAAATTTGAGGTGTTTAGGTTTCATCGGGAGATGGATCTAGTTTAGGATTCGCACCTCACAATGTAATTAGGCCACCATTACGTGGCTGCTGCTTGTGTACTGCTCTTTCTCAAGTCAAACCAAAACTATAAAAACTATCAATGAAACCTCTACATTACATTCAAACCACAAGCAATGACAGAACAATGATGATCCAGCTGTATTTACATGTGTACCTTTTGTCAGGATCTACAAGTACTTTGGTGAAGTGACAATGCCTCAGGAAACCAACCAATCAGATTCAGAAACTCTGATTCGCATTAAACCGAAGAGTCGACTCATTGGTGTATTTAATGTCATAGATACGACGTTACGAAAAAAAAAAACGCTAAAGAGAACGCCAAATAATTGAATGGACATGTATGTCCTTTGTGTTATCAGCATTATAAGGTACTTGTGAAGGGAAACCATTAACTTTCTGCCCTTATAAAATGCTTTACAATTATTTCTGGTGTGATTCGTTATTGAAGCTACACAATCCGTCGTAAACACCTTGTCTCCGTCACGCTCAGCTACGAAGTGAATGATAAATTTGGTTATTAAGAGTTTGGCAAAACGGGAAATAGGAATGAGATTACTCTGCAAAAAAAAAGAAACGAAAGAAAATGGCGGTATTCCAAAGGGCCCTGAGTGAACAAGCTCGTGTGAACGTTTTTTCAGGAACTCTACACTGTCAGCATGCCCAAAATTCCTGCTAGAACATGTGCCACTGGAAATAAACCATGAAGATTCAGATTTCGACCCGTTACGCAAATGGAGATAAATTTAATTTCGCACCAAAAGCATAAAATAATGATCCACTTTGTCATGCGTATCGTACTTCAATGGAAATAATGTCTCCCTTCACTGTGGGGAAATGAAGTTTTCTACAGTACGTTGCTGAAATGGCAGTGTATCTGTAGTGTACATGTTTTTCATTCAATTATATAAAGTACACCATAATGATTAGAGACACCTAATCAGACAATAGATTGTACAGTGACACAGCAGGTAGTGAAGACATCTCATTCGGGTTCGATTATCATCTCGGGTTACTGTCTGTGTAGGGGTTTTTTAATACCATGTCCTCCTAGCGCCCCTCAGGACTCTCGGGTTTCTAAAACAAAGTATGTGGGGTTTTTTTTGTGTTATGGGTGGATATTAAAGGGACATTTCATCGTCCTAAGTCCATCGTCATTATCAGCGAGTCCGGGATAAACAGGGAAACGTACGTTTCATAGTGTTCATGATACTGTGTGGTGAATTAAACACGGTTGAGAAAGTGGAACGTGACACCAGGGAACACACAGGGGCTCAAAAGGTTAGGTAGGGCTGGACATTATAATCATTTACAAAGCCACGCCCCCTTATGATGTCATTCAAAGATTATGCATAATTTCCGGGCCGGAAATTTGTTTTGTAATTGTTTCCAATATTTAAAGGACAAGTGATGTATGAATTGCGGGATTTTGATAGTGTATTTGTCATATCTTTAGATAATTTGTGCAAATGAAGAATGAGCGTTAATCTTTTATTGCACCTTTTCAGTTGCGGTTTAAAGTCTTACCTACTGAGGAGGAGTCCTCGTGCTCGGAGCTGAGGTAACCGTCACTGCGCCGGTCCGGTGTGCTGCGACCCGAACCGACACTCCCCCGGAGAGGCATACAAGGCGACAACCTTCCGTCATCCCCGAAATCGAAATCCTTACTAAAGGGTCGGAGAGAGGACTGGCGGCTCTCCTTCGCCTTGGGGTCGATCAGATTCTTGCGCACGAAGTTCTCATTGAGCTCCACGTCGTCGTAGTCTCGGTCACTGTCCCGCTCCGAATCCCGTCTCCTCCTGTCACACTCATCCTGCAGATGAACACAACCAGAACCTGCAACGTTCTCCTTGACCAGGGCCGACTTTTTCCGCGGAGGAACCAGTATAGGTTTCCCCGTCTTGCTTCCACGGACCAGCGCGCCGCACGGCTCCTCCATGCTCCTGCTCCCCAGGGCGTGCAGCCTGATCCCTGGTGGAGCTCGTACGCCTTCCTGCTCGCTCCTCTCCGGCTTGGTGGTCGCAGCGTCCTCCGCGTCGTGCTCCTTGCTTCCCCACCTGTCCGCGTCGTAACTCTTCCTCTTCTGCGCGATGGTGGTCTGCAGGTAGATCACCTTAAACTTCTCCATCGCCAGCTCCTGCTGCAGGCTCTTCAATCGCGCCTTGCAGAGCTCCAGCTCGTTCTCGATGTCCTCCACGGTGCACAGGTTCATCCTGGGCACCTCGCCGTCGGGAAACTCATTCCTCCAGTGCTTCTCGAACTCTTCCTGCTCCCACATTTTCTCTCTTTTTTTCTCTCCTTTCTTCTTGGAAGTGATTCTTAGAGAGAGAAATGGGGAAAAATGATCCCCCTCCAAAAAAGCGACTACACACTCAGATTGTATTTGTATGATGTGTTTTATTGCTACAAACACTCATTTTTGTTTCTACCCCTCGAGCACTTGCGCTTTCTTCCATGCGCGACCGCTGCGAGTGAGGAGGGGGGAAGAGAGAGAGAAAAAAAAACTTTTAACTTCCGCAACTTTGGGAAATTGTGACGTCTCAATCCCGGTATCCAATCACGTGAGACCCTCGGGACGGCACAGTTATCGCGTGCGCGCGTGAGTGCACGAGTGCGCGCTACCGCACTGGGTAGTATGCAAAAGAAGAAGAAGAAGAAGAAGAAGAAGAAGAAGAAGAAAACACCTTCATGCCCTTTGCATGAGAGGAAGGATGCTGTTCGGCGTCAAATCTAACGTGTGCCGGATATCCATAAGTGTTGGCCGCGTGCTGTTTAAATATAGAAGCTATTTTGCAAGATACAAGCAGAAGAAAAAGGAGGAAATTCACTTCTAAAAGGTCTAAAAGTAGTTCCTTCTCTTTAAGAAGGAATCACAACACAAACAACAAATAAACTCTATAACATACCCAAAAATCGTTTTGACAAAACCTTAAAAAGCTCAGTAGTTACAATGTTGGGCTTCTGATCTGATCGGAAGGTCATGGGATCAAATCCCAGTAAGACCAAGCTGCCACTGCCCTTGAGCAAAACCCTTAACACTTAACTGCTCAACTGTAAAACTGAGATCACTGAATATGGCGATGTAAATGAAGAGCCTGTACCTTGGTTTAAAAGGTGTTTCAAAGTTCTGTTTATAGTGACACCAACACCAACTGGTATTTGTATTCGGCAATAGAGTTTGACTAATAGTGGATTTTACTGAAACCGATAACTAGGTTTGGATCGTACTTCCCGATAATCAAGCGATATTTGGATATGAAAATGGATACTGGATAAAAAAACACCATCTGAAATAGTACTGAAAAAAAAAATAAAAAAAAAATTAAAACAGCACAGATTTATGAAAGTGTGCTAAATAAATAAATAAATGAATTATATGAATACATATTTTTAAATATGTAATACATTTTTCACAAACGTGTAAATGTATAGCGCTCTCTGTGCAGCGCGCACCGTCTCGTGTGTAAAAACAAACAGCATATCGCCTCTAGAGGCCGCTATCATAATGACAGCGGATCTTCTCAGCCCCAAGCAATGGACACTACCCGGAAAAACTATCAGTATGGATTTTAGCTGATTAACTGGCAAAAACGATAAATCACTTGACCCCGATCTGGCACATACTTACCCACTAAATATCATGCAATAGTAATGCACCAACACAATGTGTGACCAAGTACTATTGTGCAATTATTGCCCATCTTGTGTTACTTATCTTTGTTTTTTATTGTGGTCAGGGTGGATCCGTGTCCCTAGAACCTCAGATATAATTTGGGAATACTCCCTGAATGTTTTGTAGTGAATTTTGTATAGCCATACCATGTACAAAGACAACCCTAATGTCTTCGACAGACCTAATTTCCAGGTCAATTCATTAACTATCCAAGAATCCATTTGGACTCTCCTAAGTAGGAGTCCTCATCTTTGAAGAAACCATCCAGACCATCATCCTTCAACCCTATACTGTGATGATGATTTGCTCAGATAATAATGCAGACACTTTAATAAGCTTGCAATCCACAGTATGAAACAAACATTAGCAAAAAGGAGTGGAAATGGCCAGTGTTATAAGGTTGAAGAACATTATAAGGAGTGTCGTGAGTGCTTTTGTTCGCTCTTACTCACCAGCCGAAAGCAATTCAACTCTCATTCAGATTTCACTCAATAGCATTAGCCTAAGAGGACAAATGTGATATGGGTATTGCTGTGCCAGTGGAGTAGAATAATGGACAGGCTCTATGGCTATGAGGTAACCAAAGACGAGAGGCATGTATACTGATAGCCCCAGACCAGCATTACAGAGAAAGGAAGGAGGGTGAGGTTAAGGGGTATTGGGGCATTTTGAGCTTAGTATGTGCACGAAAAAGAAGATGCTATCGAAAGTTGTAAAATAGAGAATCATACAATTTGAATTAGAGATTTGAGCATTAAAAACACAAAAATAGGGCAAGTGTTCTTGTCCATTAACACATAATGAGATGTTCCTCTGACATTAATGCATATATACATAGTAAGTAAGAAATAAAGCAATCATTTTGTAAATTAGGTAAGAATGCTCAAACTATATTAGTTTGCCAGGCATGACCTGATTTCGCAGCATTGCAGAAATAGAAGAGAGAAACAAAAGACCCTATTAGATCATTTTGTATTTGATACACATCAGACTTAAAAGCCAGCATGAGAACGGGTTTTCCAGTAAATCCCCAGCTGAATAGCTGTATCACTCATTCAGTGTTGCATACAATATCATTCGTAGCCAGAAAGATAAACTGCACATCCTGGAGCTAGTCTCAGAATGGATAGAATCTTGCCATAGTTATGTGAAGATACATCAAAATGTACTTTAAAAAAAATACCAAATACCTTTCACTTTAAAGACGGCAAAATAAACTACAAAATACATCAGGCACATTATGCATCAAAATATATTACTGTATTTTTGTATTTTAAAAATACTAAGAAATATTTTTAAAAGGGAGCATGACATTTCTTCACAAACCTTTCATCAAGTTGCCTGTTTAATCTGTTCCTTTACCATTACACTGGCTCGGTTGATTAAGTAAACAGTGTTTGATAGCAACAGGTTTTCTCCGGCCGAGTCACGCAATAAATCTGACACATGCAACCAGTTAACAGATCAAATATTTACATACAAATCCCTATGATCTCCCAGATGAAGGCTAGTTTTAAACTAACCGTCATTTTAATGTTTAACAGTTTGCGAATGACTCATCATTATTTCCTAATTTAGTTACTTAGTGTTTGGTAACGAAGGACCTCCTTTACATCAGCAACAATGACTCAGTGACAAACAAGTCATTCATAAGAAGACGACCGATGCCACCTGTATTCATAGCAACTTTTTTCTAACTAATGAATCATTTGATTGTTGATCATAAGTATAATAATATATTATGTGTCAGGCAGTCGTTTATGCAGTTGGATGCAAAATCATGATCCTACTAAACAGCGACTTCAATTAGGGTACAATATTCAGCAATCAAATATTTATTTATCAGTCATTGAACGCCTGTTTGAAAGCTGGCAGCCTCCATGTTTTTTACCTTCACCACCTTCTTCCATATGGATCAATTTTCTGTTCTGATCTCAACAAGTCTGAGCAATTTACTGTGTAGGCACCAATCAGAGACCAGATTTTTGTCATCATGTAGACTTCTGACAAAGTATTTTACAGTATTACAAAAATACAAAACACTAAAGTATTACAAAATCTAATCTAATATTTGAATGTATTAAATATTGAATATATATAATATATTCTTTATTTCACACTGTACTGCACATGGACACTTTAAGGACAATCAAATCACCTTAGATTTTACTGTTTTAATGTCATACGCATCCTTGTATATACACATATTTCACATATATCTTTATATAGTTTATATATTTTATATCTTTATATATTTTATATGGTCTATACTTTTTATTTATCTACCTTTTCTGGGTTTATTTTCCCTCATTCTATTCACTCATGCCGGACCGTCGTATAAAGCATTTCACTGCATGTCGTACTCTGTATGTATGTGTATGTGACAAATAAGATTTGATTTGATTTGAAATACGTGTAATAAATACTGCACAATCCCCGAATCTTGCATTAAAGTTGCGTTTGATTACAGTGTCATGTTTATCGACGGACCTATAAGCCTTTGGTTGAGCACGTTTTTGCCTTGTTAAATCATTGCGTTAAGTTATATAGGTGTTAAAATAACATTAAAGCAGCGATTTGTCATACTGCCCGTGACAGGGTTGCCTCAAAACACCCTCTACTAAAACTATGTTTGCCTCATGAAGTTGCTTAGGGCAAAACCTTTGAGAACTCTGGTTGAATTTGGGGATAGAGCTCAATTCTGGGCCAGAAAAATAACGAAACCCAGAGCTGAAATAAAGAAACTAGCAAAGATCACTCGCATATTAAAAATGCAAGGTATCTTCGAAATACGATTGGAGACATGCCTTTAAACATTACCTTTAATATAAATATGCACTCATTTGTGTTTAAAGGGGCATTTTTTCATCAAACCATAAACACATGGCTGCTTCTAATTTTTTGCTAGTAAAATAATTGGTGCAATCAAATGAATCTTAAAGGAAATAGCCATTATACTATTAGCAGTTTAATGCTATTAAAGAAGCAATTGGTCAGTTTTTCAGCCATCTGCTTCATTTGACATGAATTTGTCAATATTATTATAATTTTTTTACATTTAACATTGTTTAATATAAAAGTCATCTAGTAAAACTATTAAATATTTACCTCATAAGGTAGCAAAATAACAGCTGGGGGTAATTCCAACTAGGGGTGGAGTTGTAAAATAAGTAAAATAGAGACACCAGCAACATCTGTTAAATGGCTGCATTGTAAATGGTGGTCTTTCTGAAGAACCTTAGCTCCACTCCTAGTCGAGACTACCCATAGTTATCACTTCTTTTTGTGAGTATTGGTAATTTTTACAGCCCACTGCTTCCTTGGATGTGAAGTAGTCAACATTAGCTTTTTTTTAATATTGGATACTTTTTAATAGCGAAGTCGTGTATGGAAAATCTACCTCACACGATGGATTTTATGTTAAATGACAGCTGCAGGTAATCCTGGCATTGTAAATGATGGTCTTTCTGATGTATCTTTGGCATTATAGGGTTTTTATAAAAAAAACATTGCAAAGGGCACCTTTAATATAAATGTCAAGTGAAAATTCATCCAGGTTGACAAGGGAATCCAAAATTTCTATGTTAAAATTGCAAAAGAAATCTACCTCTAACAGTTAGTTTGATATAAAAAAAAGAAATAGAGAAATAGAGCTTGTAGGAAATAGCTGTCACCTGGTTTTATACTATTAAAGGAGCAATTTGTGATTCTGCTACCTATAAGGTGACTTTTATTTCAGATGAAATAGTAACAGACCTTCATCTTTTACCAAGCCGTCTCCTGAAAGTATATTCACCTCATGGGGATGGGGGGGGGGGGGGGGGGGGTGAAGCTTAGTTCTGGCCCAGAAAATGAAAAGAAAGCTAAATTTAAGTAACTAGCATAATAAACTACATGGCAATTTTGTACAATAATAGATAACTATGAAGTCTATGAATACCTTAAAATATTACAGATAGCCTCTTTAATGTAACTTTCCACTCATCTGAATTTGAAAGTTCTGAAAGGTGGCTGTTTATTTATAGTATAGTGTGACAAAAAAGCAGAAGTCAATCTCGCAGGACATACGCTCACACGCTTGCAAAGGGAGTTTGCTCCTCCCACCATAGAAATGAGAGGCTGTGCAGTGTTTTCTGCTCTTCCTAGGAATTTTACAGGAATGAGTTGTTATTACTGGAAACTATCGCAATGAATTCTTTGGTTCTTCCGGCTTTCCGAGTGCAACCATATCAGCTCCTATCAGCACCAGGATATCCTTGTTCTTAACCTTTCGTAATATCTAGTTCCCTTTTTTTTTTTTTTTTTTTTTTTTTGCAGGATCTGGTTTTTCTCCAGAAACTCCAACTCCTTCCTTTAGATTGTGGTGTCAGAGTCTTATAGAAATGTTGTTAATATCACTTTTTCTTCACCTGCAGGATCCCACAGAGTTCTTGGAGATGTTGAAAATGCTTAGTCGATGACCTTGCATACTTCCTTCTATTGGTTAGATGTACAGTCTACCTCCTCGATCTTGCCTGATATGATGAAACCTCACAGTGATTGAGTTACTTGCTCTGATTTTATTGTATTATACACAGCCTCTGTGATATCTGTATCACTGCACTTTCCAGCAAGCGGAAGGATTTCATCTATCAGCTAAGCAGTTGTTATCTATGCTACGTTCCATAGAGAGACTTATCTGGCAAAGGAAAGCTTTTCTATGCTAATATTATTCACATACGTTCAACATTTTTTTTACGGGGGGATTAAAAACCACCTGCAAATTCATGAATCATTGTAGAAAATACTGATTTCATGGGATTTTGTACACAAAACAATCTCTGGACTCAATGGAACAGGGGATGTTTATACTGGTTTGAGGCGTTAACTCAAATAACTACTGGGATCGAATGAAAAGCATGTCAGTATGCGAAAAAACAGTTTGGACAGGCACAAACTACAAAATGAGGCTACAGATGTTCAGCTGAAGATCCAAGGAGCTTTTCTAATCAATGGCGTAAATCATCATATGTTGGAAGAACTGGCAGATTTTGTAGAAACATTTTTAAAATAGTATCTACTCAGGAAATTAAATGGTGCAAAATCTGTGAAAATCAGATTAATAATGTTAATAATTCAGATTTGCCCCCATTCAGGGTGTTTTACGTCCAGTGCCCCCTTAAAGGCTCAGAATTCACAGCAAAACCATGATAAACCAGGATAAAACTGCAGATGAATGAATGAATAAACAGATATTTATTTCCTATTAAATAAAAGTGTGGTGGCATAAAACAGTCCCTGAGTCAATATACAGTGTAAATACAGGTAATATACAGATATATACAAATAAACGGAATAAATTATATCGAGATAATACAAAATGTTCAGCATAATGCCAGGCAGTAAAAGCAGTCCAGCATCAGTGTTCTCAGTTTAATGCCAATGAATGTAAATGTAAAGACATCGTTTAAAATTGTTTACATTTCTAGACATTATTGATGAGGTGAGTGTCGCCCTCTAGTGGTGTTCTGATGTAAAGAAAATAGTTCATACAATATAATACAGTTTCTCCTTGAGCTCCTCATGTTTTGGAAGGATGTCACTGGAACATTTTATATACCTGTGAGTTTTTGTAGAAGAGAAAAAAAAACCGTTCTGCATTGTATCTTTTTTTTCTTTAGTTAAGATTGTTTTGGAAGGATATAGAAAATATTTGCAAAATGTATGTTTTCCCCAAATGATTGAGTAATAATTATTTTTTTCAATATACATTATATAGCTATTTATTTTTTTAAGGAAAATTCCTTGTTCACATGGGCTTCTGAATGTAATCTGAATTTATTACATCATAAGACATGATTCAAAAGGATGTATACAATTTGGAAAAACATGTTGCTTTTGTTTACATGCAACAAACTAGGTAACTTTATTTTCCCTTAGCACGAATAACAGTTTTACACATTCTTGGCATCCATTTCACCAAGCATTCAGCTGAATTACCAAAAATCTTGCCAAAAGTGTTCTTCACTAGAGATTTCTCACTGATTTTGCAATCCAGTTCATCCCAAAGCAGTTCAATAGGATTTAGGTGCAATGACTGGACAGGCCATTTCATAACAAATAACACTCCAGTAGACTGTTTGAACATATGCTTCAGATCAATGTTTAATGTATGATGGAGTCAGTTCCAATTAGCCACAGTCCGGATGGAATTGTTGAAGTATAAAATGGTAGCCATGTTGGTTTGGTATTTCTTTCACCACTGAACCTACATAATGTATATAATAAGTTTCCCCAGTTATAAATACAAGTTTGTCAAGGTGACAGTTTGATTAACATTTTTTTGATAAAACCAAATAAAAAATACCCACCGAAACAGTGGCAGTGTTCATGCTAATGTAACAGTACAATACGTCTTATATCTCTGTGGCACTGACTGATAATTTACATTTATGGAATTTTCCTTTATCCAGAGCAACTTATATTAATCACATTCATACAACTGAGCAGCTACTGGGGTTAAGGGCCTTGCTCAGGGGCCCAGGAATGGCAGCTTGTGTGGCTGGGATTTGAATTCATGACCTTTGGATTCAAAGTCTACAATGCTACAACCTCAATTTATTATTATTATAAAATCTTGTCCAGCTTTCCTTAAAAATAATATCTGACATTCAAAATGCAAGACTTTGTTTTAGTTTAAAATATGAAATTTTATTCTCAGTTCTCTTTGTGTTAAATATGTGCAATCCAAAAACCAAAAAGGAAACAAAAAACCGTTGACGCAGCAATTTCATTACAAACAATTTACACATTATTAAGGTGATCACATTTTCTAAACAAAATAAAAAATTGTACATAATTTAGCGTACTAAAAATATACACTATAGTAGAATCTAATATTGAAAGAATCGGCAGCGTTAAACCGATTGTCCATGAGCCTTCCGTTTTCCGTGCTACACTGCTGATAGTTTGCATAGGGACAGTGAGGATTTCGTTGTTCAACTATGAACGTTCGAATGTGCGTTACTGAAACTGTCGCGTTTACAGTGTGCAGTTGTCGAAACCTGCTTTAATTACACAAAAGTCATAACGGATCGATCAGACACGTCCGTATGGCTTATAACACGCAGCCTTGAAGGCTTCTGAACCTTCCGGAAAGTTCGAAATGGGTGATGATTTGGAGATGTCTTTTCTTCGGGTCATTCCCATTTTACTACAATTGATCCGAGTACATTTATTGTGTGTTTTCTTCATGATTTTCTAACTTGAGGTGTGACGAAACAAAGGAATAATCCATTCATCATCATTTTATGTTAAAATAGTTTTGATTCTGAGGTACTTTTTTTGGTTATTCACATCATTGTCTAGGAGATTAGCATTACATTAGCATAAACAATGGTCCAAGACTGGCAAACTGAACTGTAGGATGTGTTAAAGAAAAATGGCTGAATCCCTCTAGTAATAAGCTGCATTATGGGTAATGTAGCTAACTGTTAAAAAAAAATTGAGCAAAATGTCAATACATAATATATAATGTAGTGGTTCAGAACGGATGTTTTCCTGAAGTCTGCATTCCTACATGCCTTCAATGAACTTGAGGCACTTTGCTAGAACAAAATTAGCACCATGTGCTTGAATACATGGCAAAAGCTGAAGTGAAATTATTACAGAAATGACAGTATTACGAATAATTTTGTCTCTGTTGTCTGTACTGCCTGAAGAAACCCAATACCACAGTCCTCACGAGCACATTAATGACAAAATCATTCTGAATCTGGTTACTGAGCAAATATTAAAAAAAGCTCTCTATATCTGATAAGTAGAAGTGAAAATACGAATCAGCAGATATGTAAATGTATCTTCTGACACCGTCTAGACAGCTGGGACTTCCGTTTCTGAACTGATTCACTAAGCAGAAGAATGACTCCATGAGCAAGGGGCTGCCATTTGTGTGCAAATACTTTACTGCATTATTTTATCATCTTGCCCGTTGCCTATATTCCCACAATTACCTACGAACGATTGAGAATATTCCGGAATTGTATATATAATTATACAGAAAAGTTCCAGGTTCATCAGGAAGTTCATAAGCCAATGAAATTTCCTAAAAATCCCAGAAAGGTTCGGCTGTTCTTTGACTTGATACAGATGGCAAAAATGATTAACATAAATGATTAATAAAAAAATAAAATATATAAAATGTGCATATTTTTGTATTTCGTCCCACCAACCCTATCAAAATGTAATTATTTTATTCTTGAATTATTTTAATTTTGAAGGCAGAATGCCTTGTCAAGGAATCACCCTAAACAAGCAACCGAGAGAATTCCTTCTCCAATTGCAAATACCACAAAACCATGAACAACAATTCACCAACAGACACTTGACAACGATCGAAGGCAAACGATCCACTTGCGGCCAAATGTTCACATGACCTGTCATAATAGAACTTACAGTTTCCTTCCCCAAAAATGCTCAAAACTGTTAATAACATAAACATAACAAAAAAAAACGTCCTTACTTTATACTTCTTGCTAGAAATCAAATGCCTCTGAACGGAAAATCTTTTCAAAAGCAAAAACAAGATTTTTTTGTCATCGATTTCAAAAAAAAAAACGGTGTTAATAGCGACACTGTATAGCCGTAAGTTTGCGGACATCTAATAATAAGATTCGTATGTGTTTCTCGAACATCCCTTTTTGACATTCAGTCTCCTTGCCCTTATAACAACCTCTATTCTTCAGTGAAGATGTTCCACTTGATTTTAGAGTGTAAGATTCGTGCTCATTCATCTACAAGAGTGTTAGCAAAATCATGTACTGATGTAGGTGATGTGAGGAGGCCTGGGGTGCAGTCGGTGTTCCAGATTATATGTTCAATAAGGTTGAGGTCAGAGCTCTATAGCAGGCAAATCAGGATCTTTCCCATAGTTCAAGTGAAGGGAAATTTCATGTTACCGCATCCAAACACATCCTATACAAAGGTGTGCCTCTAACTTTGTGCTAACAGTTTGCAAAAAAACCCCACCTATGGCTGGAAAAGTCGGGCGTCCCAATACTTTTGACCAAACAAATTGCTTAAAAAGTGGCATTTTTCCTAAAACGGCATACCTCATCATGTTATATTCCTGATGTATGCGATACACACCTTCGAATCAAGTATTTACAGGACGTGGATGTGGGAAAATGAACTAGAATCCTGTAAGCATCGGAATCCACTTAATTTTCACCCCAAGCAAAGATTCCGTTTTTCTATATCATTATATATTCCAAACATTTTGTTTTGTAATGTTTAAAAACTGATTAGGGACATAAGTATAATATAATATATGATATGATATAATATAAAATACGTGTGATTCGACTGCGTTGATAAAATATTGTCTATAAAAAAGTTAGATCTGACAAAACCGATATAAAAATATCTTTAAAATCCTTAGTTTGAATTATTAGCAATAAACATTTCTGTGAAAAAAAAATGATCTGAGAGTAGTGGTTGTAGTTTTTTATAGTCAGAGCTCAGCCTTTTTTGTTTGTTCTAATGGTGCTGGTTAATGATGGTTATTTGGTGATTTTTCGAATCGCACTAACGGCTAGTGTTTCCCTGCAGGTTGTAACGAAAGCCTGGTGCTTCTCGTAGTAGGCGGCTTCGTTAATGAACGTCGGATATACCGGACCGGCTCCCTGGTACGCGATGGTGGACCCGTCAAAAGTTTGGAACATCGGGTCACCGGGGTTCAGGGGCTCCCAGTCACAATCCTACAGACAGAGAGAGAATGAGAGATAGAGATCATTTGCTTTTTGAACATCCCAGTCCACATTTAGTTCCCATTTACTGTTATAAAAACCTTTTTTGGAAAGATGTTCTACAAGATTTTGTGAAGTTTTCTGCTACAAGGGTGTCAGTAAAGTCCTCTAAAGCAGCACTAAAACTCATACGCACCATATCTTCATGAAATTAGGTTTGCGTACAGGAGCATTGTCGTGTTGGAACAAGGTTTGGATCTCCTAGTTGAAGTGAAGGGAAAATTTCATTCTACCGCCTTCAAAAACATCCTATACAATTGTGTGCTACCAATTTTGTGGTAACAGTTTGGGGTTCAACCACATATAGTCAGGGGTTCCAATACTTTTGGTCATACAGTGTACTACTGTATATTGAAGTGTTTCAGAAGCTGCTGATTATCTCGGACGGTTTCAGGTTTGCAGTTATTAAATCTAATCTTCCATGTTTTTTTTGCAAGCTGTTTTCTGTGTGTGTGCATGTGTGTGTCTCGAGTTTGAGTCTTGGGTTGTTTGAATTTTTTTTTCTGTTTTTTTGGTTTCAAGTAAAAGCCCATGTTTGTTTGGTAAAGGTTTGTAAAGACACGCAGTGTAGTAAGAATGTACAGCTTGAAGGCACACATTTGTGTCAGTCCAGTGTTTGCTTTTACAGTGTGGGGCTCGGGCAGCCTCAGGCTTCCCAGTCATTCTTTAGTTTTTTCACCAGTCTTCTTCAGTTCTGTTGCCTCCACATCGTGCATGAAAATCGTGTAGGACACAGATCATTTCTTAATCTCGCTCTACCCCCTGAAATCCTCTCTCTCCACCCCCTGGAACCAACTGTAGCACAAAGGAGAATGTCTCTCCACCCATGAACTCCAGGTCGGACACTGTGGTCAGCAGCAATTGACTGTGCTCTCTCCAGTCCTGTTTATCCTGTACATGACGGACTTTCGATATACCTCAAAGTCCTACCACCTTCAAAAGTTCGGGGACAACACTGCTATCGTGGGCTGTATCATGGGAGGACAGGAGGAGGAGTACAGGAAACTGATCCAGGACTTCATTGCATGGTGTGACTTCAACCACTGCACCTCAACAACACCAAGACACCAAGATGGTGGTGGACTTCAGTAGGCCCAGGCCTCAACTGGAGCTTGTGAGCATCAACAGAGTTCCAAGTCTTAAAAAAACGAGTGCAGCTGGATGATAAAATGGACTGGACTGCCAACATGGACGCTCTGTGCAGGAGAGGGCAGAACCAACTGTACATCCTCAGAAGGCTGACATCCATTAACATCTGCAAAAAGCTGCTGCAGATATTCTATCGACTGTTATGGCGAGTGCCCGCTTCTATTCGGCGGTGTGCTGGGCAGGCAGCATCAAGAAGAAGAACGCCTCACGTCTGGACGAGCTGGTAAGGAAGGCGGGCTCGGTTGTGTGCTTAGTGCTGGACAGCCTGACGTTAGTGGCAGAGAGACGGGCGCAGAGCAGGCTTCTATCAATTATGGACAATTCACTGCATCCACTGCACAGCATCTTCTCCTAACAGAGGAGCAGCTTCAGTGTCAGGCTGCTGTCACTGCTCTTTTCCACTGAAAGACTGAGGAGGTCGTTCCTCCCCCAAGTTTGTGGGGACTGCAACATTTCTATCTATATCTATCTATCTATCTATCTATCTATCTATCTATCTATCTATCTATCTATCTATCTATCTATCTATCTATCTATCTATCTATCTATCTATCCATCCATCCATCCATCCATCCATCCATCCATCCATCCATCCATCCATCTTATTTTGCCGGAAGGAGTATTCGGTGTCAGAACATTGCAATAGTCATAAGAGTTGTATCAGGACATGGGAAAAACCCCTAATGGTTTCACTGGTGTTTCTCAAAATGTAACGTACATAAATAACATGTATAACGAAAAAAAAGTATATATAACATTCCACTTTTAGTACAAGTGTAGTCACAGACTGACAATGCAGACGTGTTCCAATGACCTCATTGTAACTTGAGAAAATAATTGTAAATTATTCTTACGTTGAGCCATTGTAACTCGGGGACGTCTGTAGTTCGAAAAATGTTTACACATTGGCAAATTATTGCTGTATAAAGCACTTCAGGCTGTTATGTCACGAAAATTACATCTAATCAGCTTTAGGGTGGTAACAATAACTTCACTTTGCATCAAGCTACATACTAATGCATTGCTTATTTTCCTACAACTGCACCTTTGAAAAAAGTGAGAACAGTGAGAGATGAAAGTATAAAAGAGAGGATGAGTGTGCATGTGTTATACCTGTAAGTGTGGATGTACCATAGCGCTGATGTTCCCGTTTGTGTCCCTTGGGTAATCTACTCTCTCATGCACCCTGAACACTTCCACACGGCATGCTGGAAACTCCACACCTTTGCAAAAACACACACACACACACACACACACACACACACACACACACACACACACACACACACACACACACACACACCACAGCAATAAATCATCACCAATGCTTGCTCCCAAGGACAAAAACAGGAAACAGTCTCAATAGAATATGAAAGAAATTTTACAGATTCCATCTTTTATATAAATTTCATTGTTAGATTGTTTTTTTACCAGTCATTTTTCACCCACCCTAAAGTTTTTAGTGAGTCCGGAAATTCATTCCTCACCATTTAAACTCAATTCTGTATGCTAGTTCACTACAGTTACTGAATAATTCATAGTAATTTGCTTTCAGATCAATAACTGAAGAAGCATAGTCTATTTCTAATAAGTTTATTATTGACTTTCATCATTTGTTATTGCTTTCTATAATATTACAGTTTTTCTCTGTTGCTTTGAAGTGTTTCTCAGATCAGACATGAAATTCCCAAAACTACTTGTTCAACCTCCACATCATTCAGTCACATGTGCACATCATAAGAACATTTCTCGTTGCTTTGATCAGATTGCGAAAGCTTTAGTACATTCATTTAATCGATTGTGTACAAGTGTCTGCTGTTTCCTACATTAGCAGTTGTTTATGTTCATGTTGATCAAAATATATTATACTGGTTTCACCTGAATAGTTTTAACCCCAAAAACATCTCAGCATCAGTTCACTGCATAAGTCATTGAATGCAAAATGGTTAAACCAGCTGTCATCATGTCATCTAAAATTTCTATTAAACTTTTTTTTTTGTAAATGTAACTTGAATTAATGAATTGGGCAGATGAATCTTGAATGTCACTAATGAAGGAGAGTTTACGGCATCAGATCAACCAATAATCTATTTATTTTAAACAGGTCAAAGGTGAATCTTGTAAATCTTCAATTGGAGAGTGAATACAGACAGAGCAAAACACAGAATTACAATTTCTAAAAATAGATGAACAAATAAGAAATAAATGAACCCTTATATAACACGTGTATAGTACAGTAAAAGTGTGAATCCTGTCCGGTCTCTTGCATTCAATATAAATCAAATATGCAATTAATTAAATGAATTTGTGCTGCTGAAGTCAAATTTTGTGCATTTTCAATCTACAACTACAATCCAAACGGTAGTTTATATCCAGAAATCCTGAAACTGTGCGCCGTCATACTAACAACACAACTAAACATTTTGATGATCTTGTTTGTGAACAATGACAATGGGACTTTTCATTTTGATGGGAATCATTAACACAAATACTTACATTGGAGAAAAGAACTAAGAAAAGTACAGGCTTTCTTTCTAATTCTAATGTATTGTGCTGCTTGTAGAAATTGTTTTGAGAAATGCACTTACTGGTTTGCAGATATTAGGGATAATTCGAGAAATGCTCCAAAGCAACTGAGAAAAACTGTATTAGTTCACCTGACTACAGGGTTTGTTTGGAGATGCTATACGATGTTTCAGAGAAAAAAAGAAAGAAAGACCAAAAGACCTAAAACTAATTCAGAAAATGAAAATGTGGACTGAAGGAAGAAATTTTCCTTTTTAAAAAGTTAATATAATAGTAATATTATAAAAAGACTAAAATGACATATAAAGTATATTATGTATTGTATTACTGTGTAAATAGTTTGACGTATTCATAGCAAAAAAGTCTTATTATTCAGCAGCTTGATCCAGTGAATGCTATTATTACAGATCTGATTGCTCACTTCAATTTATTTCCCATCTTGTACTTAATTTAACTCTAAATAATCCTGTACAGTCATATCTTTGTGATTTTTACTTGGACCTGTGTGGGTTACAGTGTGGGTCTGGTGCTTTTGTTTGTTCAGCTTTCTGTTTGTTCTCAGCAGGGTTGGTTCCTTGTGTCTAGATTGTCTCGGCAAGTCAAGTATCTCCACATAAAGATCTGGTTTGATGCCTACAGTCTTGCATTTAAAACTGGACTGAGAAGAAACAAGTTTTTAGACAAAGGAGCTCGAGGTTCTGTCACTGTGACAAACTGCAAAGGTTAAATAGAAATATAAAGTCTGCCAGATATCCGCTTTTGACTCTTTGGACAAAGGCTTTAACCTCGAACTATGTTCTGACTGGATTCTGTTTCAATTTCAAGTCACTTTGTATCAAAATATCTGCATTCCACATTTTCAGTGTTTGCAAGGCATCTAGTAAAAACATGCCCTTTTCTAGGAATCTATCTCATTGCAATTTCAGGAATCTTGTCATTTTGAATGGGATAATGCAAATAAAATCCTGGAAATATACAATTCCATACACAGACAAGCAGTTATCCATGCAAGATCCTCGGACGCCAGACCTGTGATTAAATCTGTCTATCTCTGTAAAGCTGCTTTGGGACAATGCCCAATGCTAAAAGTGCTACACAAATAATGCTGGATTTAACTGAATAAAAATGAATAAAGAAAACGAATACTATTTGCTTCTGTCCATCAACACCATCAGGGCGCTTATAGAATGCAGGGTGAAAGACACAAAAACAAGCATTCTATCAGATAATAACAAAGTTGAAGGAATGTTTGAAGCAGGAAAAGCAGACACTATGGATTTCTATTCTTCAAAGTCGGTTTGATGGATTTATTGCTAGCATTATTGTACCTCAGACGAGAGTCAGGCAAATTTTATGGGCAATCAACTTTTCTTGTAGGTGCAACAAATCCACCATCAGCATAACAAACAGCGCACTTGAAACCAAGAATCACTTTTACCTAGAAGTAGTGCTACACAAGGTCATTCCAGATTTTAGTAATCGGGTAAATCCGTGCTAATTCCTTGATCCGTGGCGAATGCAACACAGATATAATCCTGTCATTCAGTATATACAGTTCGGAGTATATTCACCACTACAATTGCAAATCTGGCAACCATGCAATGTACTTTATAATGTATGATTATTATGTGCTATATGTTATTTTATTGTATTATATGATTGTATATCTATCGAAATATTGTCTCAACATTTGTAAAAGTACCCAATGTTAAGGAACTTGAAAGTGTTGAAGTGTATTTTACGATACGTTGCTGTTATACGATATATTTTTTATTTTCATTGCAGATGCTCTGACAGAAAAAGTATAGAAGTATAGAAAAGAAAAAGGTCAACACTGCATAGAATTAATAGAAAAATTACCAAAAAAAAGATATACAAAGTTTTTCCTTGTTGGTATGCTGCGCTCCCTTGCATTGTCATTCTGTTTTCTTGAGTCAGCTTCCGAACAACTCGGGGAAGTGGAAAACAAGTTGCACCACTCACAGGAAAGCATTCACCCGTAACTACACAGCGGTAGTGCTGCACTCCTAACAACATGGAAACTAACCAACTTTCAACAAGTCTCCTATTCACAAATTTACACGCACAACCAATCACACTCGTCAGGCCTTGGCTCTTGCTGCAGGTTTCCGCTTAAGCAAAGGAAGACAAAAAGTGTGTATGTGTGTATGTTTTGTGAGTGTGTTAATTGGGCAATGCACAGAGGACGTTACCCGTGAGATTACTTTTTTGTACCACGTGAGCGCAAAAAAAGAGAACAAGCCCTATAGAGAAACCTGTTCCTTAACAAAATGTCAGGCTTCTCGAGTTCATTTTCAGAACAGAGGTTGGTGACTCATTGTATTAAATGTCCTGTTATGACAAAAAAAAAAATTTCTCATGTTATTTACTCAGCTGTCTACAGTCTAGGAGAAAAATAATGACTCTGTACATCCTCAAATAATGTAATAGATGTTATGCTTTGTAAACCTTTGACGGCTCTTGTTTTCATCGCTATTATTGTGATTTTTCTTGCTTGGTAAATGTGGGGTGGTGCCTTCCAGTTGAAGTTTGAAATGCCACTAAACTGGAATAATGAGACACTGCTACCAGACTTTTTGCTTCTAATCCCACTGTAACCCCAGGCATTTAGTGTCTATAGTTACCTTATATGAGCCTTACCGCCATTAAACATCTCGATGAAGTCCAGAGCGTGTTTCACTATCCTCCGCATGGACTCGAAGATATTGCTACGCAAAACTCCTTGAGGCTGGGGACCCACTTCGAGACCTGTAATACATGACAAACTCTTAGACCCAGATGTTACATAAAGTGAACATTGCTCGTTCTTATTTCTTGAGTTATATAAGAGATTGCAACATGTATGTCGGCTTATGTGTGTGTGTGTCATCCAACGTCCTTTGAAATCTCTAGTACAGGCATGTAGGTAAAAGCAAATAGATTATTCAGAATGTAAAAAATGATTTGGTCTAAACAGAGAGCTTTAAATTAGATAAGTGTTCAGACCCAAGCTTTAGTACTTAGCCGAATGGAATGCTTGTTTTGGTCCTGGCAGAACCTGTGGAGGTCAATCAGCTTGAAAATGAAGCATCTGTGAACCGCTATCTCGGGTGTCCCCACAGAATGTTTAGGGGATTTAAGTCTCTTCTTTACCTCAACTCAATGACAATAAGGTATGCTTGAGGGTCACTGGGTCAATGCTGAAAGAAACTCGAATGCTGCCACCATCATACTTTAACCTCATAATTGTATTACCCAGTCATTGAGCAGTACCTGGTTTCCCGCCACATGTACCACATGAAGTCCAGCCGAAACAGTCATCAGACTAGAGAAAGTTTTTCCTCATGCTCCAAAATTCCAATAAATTCCTTCCATTTGCCCTTAACTCAGAATTGGCTTCCATCTAGTCATAAAAGTTCATTCCTGAGATGGTTCTCCTTCTGGCAAGTTCTCACCTCTCTGCTTTATTCGGTCACCATTCAGTTCTTGGACACCTCCCTGACCAAGGCCCCTTTAGCCAATTCCAGAATAAGTTCTACGATTCCAAAATGATGATGCACACTGTGCTAATTGAGCATACTCAAAGCTGTCTAAATGGTTTTATTCCCTTGTTCGTATCTATGCCTTGGGAGATTTTCATTGGAGAGGTCTACAAAGTAATCCTTGAACTTCCTGGACTGTTAATTGGTTTGACATGCACTGTGGCTTATACCCAAAGGAATGTACCTTTCTGAATCATGTCAGAAATCCACAGTTGAGTTTGCCACATAATCTTTTAATTATAATTTAAGTATTAAGAGGTCTGAATACTTTCCAAACCAAATAAAGCTGAGGGCGGAGTGTCTTTTATTCGAGCATGCCCTTGGGTACCCTGAAAGTCTTCTCTTTTTTTAAAACCTTACAGTTTAGGCCACACCTGGTTCAAGTTTAAATCTGAATACAGATAGTGGAAATAAGTTTTAAACAGTCATGGTGCTCAAATGAATGTACTGACACAGTACCAGCTTTCCTTGTCTAGAAGCACCTTTCTGAACAATGAATCTGTATCAAATTCAGGAATAGAATTTTACTTCACCCCAACCAACCCCTCTTTACTCAACTTAGCACACATTGGCAACAAAGGTTTTAAAAAAGATTGAAGAACATTGTTGAACACAAAGTGAACAGCTGAACATCCGACTCACCGACAGGATGCTTGGCCACTGAGCGGGTGGTTGAATATTTAAGTTGAGGGTGTTCGGTCAGCAGCACCATGCAGCTCTCCGGAGCCATTGCTTTCTGTGAAGAAGTCACACAGATGACACTGTAAGCTGATACCGTACTCACCTTCCTGACCTCTGCTGCACAAGGCACACTTGTGGTGATAACATGACACGTGTCACGTCAGGGCCACATCTCATCACTTCACCACTCTATCGAGATATCTTTAACAGCACACCCTATTGTCTTTTATTCTTTACAAAATGAGTAGGTTCACTGGCCAAAAATTAATGTAATACCATGTGTCTCAACCCCCTTACATGGCTGTTCCTGTAATTCAATTCGCATTTCTTTGTGTGTAGTGTTCTTTTCCTAAACCATTGTGCTGGTGCATATACGATGGAACTTATTGGTGACACAGTGATGAGTCACAAGCTGACATTTCTCAACAGTTCAATGTACGGCATGTTTCCTGATGCTGCAGGATATGGGCCTGAACGGTATGAAGTCCATGACACTAGCGCCATTCCGAGAGGTTACATAAATTATAATAAGGTAAATAAATAAGCCAGCTGTAACCGTGCTTGATTACATGGTACGCACACGCATGTCGAATTGTAGCCGAGTGCGATGTGATCCACATCAAAATTTAATGTGATCCACATTAAATTTGTGGCATCGCATTTCTCAAACAAGACTCCTTACCAAGTAGTGTGTTTTACTGTCAATAGTATATCACTAATGTGAGAATGAAATATATGTCTAAAGGCAGATTTAATACATTAGTCCGATATATTACATACTTACGTTAGGAAATTGAAAATAAACTTATCAAACACTAGATGTCTACAATTGTTGGGAAATAGCAAACAAACAAACAAATAGTTTCTCAGTCTTGTACTTCTGAAGGGAAGCTTACTGGTTGGCATGTCAAGCCCTAGCACTCCCAAGCTGCCACTCTTGGGTCCTTAAGTCCCAATGGTGCTGTATTATAGCTGCCCCGTGCACTGATTCCTGCTTCCTAACAAGTTGTAAATGGGAAGTAAGAATTTAAGTCATTTAACAATCACTGAATAAAACCCTACCACAGAAATGAAAAATCTTGAGTACCGTGGATGTATAATTGAGGAACTTTGATTCATTACTAGATGTTGTAGGGGTTTCACTATGAATTGAGACAAAATAGTCAAAGGTCTGTTGATTGCCAACTTCTATACACTAACTCATATAGACATTAAACAGCTACTGTTAAAGTGTAATGCTGTGGTTAAAGCTACGGTTAAAGTGTAATGTTAGTTCTTAGAATCATTCCTATGATAACAAACAACATTCCTATGAACTTCAGGTTCAAGCTGCTTACTTTGATATAATGCACCATCTGAAGGTTGAAGTGGTCTGTTGCGCTCTCCAAGATGAGCGTGGAGCCCATGTTGGATGTGGTGTTATGAAGGTCAAAGATGACATCGTAGGCATCTGGACTTCCTTTCGGCCCAAATATTTGATTGATTTCCTTGGCTCTCCGAACTTCATATGGCAGCTCTTCTCCACCGGGCATGCTGTGGAGAGACATTTGACGTGCTGTTAGGGGGGTGTGCTGTTATAGGAAATGAATCAATGAGGTGATTGATTCATTTAATGAGTTGAAATTGCCTTGCAATAAATGCATGTTTAAAAGTGTTCAGGTTTTTTTCGACCTCAGCAATTTGCATCCAGTGCTTATGTTGGGTTATGAATCTAAGTATTTTCAAATGCATTTATAGTTATGGGGTGCATCTGCACATTTGATGAGGGGTATGCAGTATTTTGGTTGGTGCCCCCCTCCCGATCCCCAAAAAAAGAGGGCCAAATATAAGAATAAATACACTACATGCAATGGAGCCCCATGGACTGCATATACTGCATACCCCATTTTTGCACCTCTGACTGTTTGACACAAAAGGCCCATGAAATAGTTTGCTTTCATGTATGAAATAAAACACAAGCATGGTTACACTGATTATTGTGTATGAAACAAGTTAGCTTTTGTAACCAATCACATTAGAGTGTTCTACAAGCAGCTGTTCCCTCAACACAACATCGTTTGTCTGTCAGAGATTCCCTCCTTTGCTCCGTTCGCAGAATAACGAAGCGCATACATCATACATGTTTAGATTCATGTCCGTATATACCCCTTTTTTCCCGTATTACCTCCGCGAGTAACTCTTTCAGTTTCACGTGATTACAAGCTGTTTACGTTTCATGTTTTGTTTTTGTTTTTGTTTATGCCCTAGTACTGTTGTTTGCCATTGGCCCAAACTTTGCCTGCATTATGCTTTCGAATTTGCATACCGATTTGCATTTGTTTTTGCCTGTTTATTTAATAAAACGTTGTTATTGCGCACTCCTATTCTATTATTGTGTGTATTTGCATTACCTGACAGCTTGACTGTGGCCATGTCACACTAATACGTTTTCGTTTTTTTGGAACACAAACATTTTTCTCACAACGATTTTCAGAAAACATAGCTTTTTAAAAATGCTCTCCAAAGTGGATACATTTGAAAATGGCGTTTTCCTGTCGCAGTGTGGACTGTGAAAATGGGGGCTTTTAAAAACGATGATGCGTTGTTAGTCATTGCCACTACGTTTCAAAGAGCCAGGAAGAGCCATCTTACATTTACGTTTTCAGACGTTTCAGTGAGGATGAGCTACTTTTGGGCAACAATTGAAACGGAGCGTTTTTAAATAAAAACGCAGTTTTTAAAATTGATCCAGATTAGTGTAGAAGTAGTCTGTGAGTGAAGATTCCTTACACAACATTTCAAAGGAATTGTTATTTGTTAAATGACAATGTTTTTTATCGGGGTTATTATTAGCCTTGCACAAATCCCTGTGAGTTAGCTGTTACTATAGAACCTTGCAGATGGATTTTCTGTCAGAGATTTGCTTATAGAATGCTATGAGCGATTACATCCAATCTTTAAAAGATTCGGATCAAGTTCAGGTCATGATCGTAGCATGGTCACTTCTACAAAGAAGTGAGCAAAGAGTGAGATTTAGAAATCATTAGTCCCTCAAGATTAGTATCTACCCATAACTGGAAATGTTACTGAATATATAAAAACATACACCTGATTTGATTTATTGTTTTATAACGCTGATATCATTCACACTCTGAACCATAACCTACGCCTGTGCAGTTCCATGAGATTGTTGCTCCCAATAATAATTTGCTAGTTGGCAGTGTATCTTAGTAACTAATCTCAGGCTGGCAGGCATAAAAAAAACAAGACTTTGTCTAGGACACGCACATAATTTGTTTACGGTCCCTCTGCGGTAATGACTGAGCGGTGTCATTTATCTTTTTGTGGTTTGCAAATGATGTGTTTGGGTGCACCCAGAACATGATCCAAAAATCCATTTTGCAAGTTGCACCACGTGGCTAAGTTAGGAAGATCAACTAACTAAGCAAGAAGATAAAAAAAACTAAAAATTCCTTTTTTCTTTTAATGAATTACACATGTAGTAAAATGTCCATTAAACAAGTTACTTCAGAGCTATCCTGAACCTTTCAAATGGCAAAACATTCTAACTTACAGCTTCACTTTTCAAAGCGCTGACATTGGAGACTCCTTCCATAAAGACTGAACAGACATTTCTACATGTACACTGTTTAACCACTGTGCTCTAACCTTCTTAGTTCATTTCATTCATTTGCTACTTATTACTGGACCAAACTGCCCTCTCTCCAAGACCTCTAAACGCAAATCACACCTGTGTACAATATTTTACTTTGACCGACTGGACAATCACTAAAATATCACCTTCTGTTACGGGCCAACGTGTGCTGGTTTCTATACTTGGTCATTTAGTTATTTGTGGTTTTGAATTGTATTACGTTCTACACACACCATTGTATTGGCTTGGACAACCAATACATTAAAGTGTGTATGTCCTGCATTGAACTGCACAGATGTCTGTCACGTGCCATGTGTAATCATGTTTGTATTAAGTTTTGTTCAGTCTTGCACTGTTGTCTCAATAAAGCCGACTATTTGTTCTAAGTTTTGCGGATGGCATTTGATGATCTCTATATTCTGGAGAACAAAATTTGACCCAGTTAACCTTAAAAAGTCCCTGTTTGCTGAAGCAAGAAGACAAACTTGTAATTTAAACACTATAGAAACACTGAACTGTCATGCAGTAGCGGCGTTTAAGTGTTGATCTCTCCTATTCATATTTAAATTCATGTTATCGTCATGGTTTGCAGTAAATTGTTATGTCTAGACAGTAAAAAAAACAACACGATTTAGACGAGACGCAACACCCAGCTAATGACAGGTGCGAACAAATGAAGTATTTGCGTCGGCTAAAAATCAACAAAGCAACTAAAACAATACTAAGTAACACAAAATAAAAAGCACTGCTGTCTGTGCAAACTTCAAAAAGCAGCTATATGGAGCGTAAACCTCCTCTTAGCATGTAAACGAATCAGACGAACAAAACACCCTCCCAGCGTACACTGTTACATAGGAGAGAGGGGATTGTATTTCTGAGCGCTTGACCGTATTTTAATTACGACGATGGCATTTCATTTGGACCTTCCTGCCCGGGCTGCTTTCAAAAGCTCCCGAGAATGGATAGAATATTGTTTTATCGTTTTTCAATCAAACAATCAAAGCTGCAATCTGATTTGCAAGCAAACAATAAAAGGTTTTAGACGTGTTTGTATAAAACGTGGACCTCGTACACGATATTCATCTCAATTTGTGAGGAACAATACGAACGCTGCCCAGGATGAATATGTTACAGAGAGGACCGATTCATATTCATTCACGCAAGCTGTGGTATTTGTGAAACCTTGTAATACATGACAAGGGATACTTTTGTCCTTGATTTTGCAACAGCGGGACTTACCGGCATTGCAGACACTTCACACTTCCTTCTAGTGACTTGTTTGAAAATGTGTGTGTTCAGCAGCCACTTGATTTCTACTCAATGGGGATTCATGATGACAAACAATGTTCAACAAAAGACTGAAACTTGTAGCAAAACCTGTGGGATTAGTTATAGGTCTGAAAGAAAATCAGCTTTAAATAAGTTGGATTTCTTACACAACAGAGACAACAGTAAAACAAACAAATTTGGGTTAGAAATAAGACTGTGTGATTGGATGGAGGGGAAATTGGTAATGAAAAATGCTTAAAATAAGCAATGTTTTAACATAAATATTGCATTTTCATTAATCTTAAAGATTTTCCTGTTTTTTAAATAATTATGCCATATTTGCTTTTGAAAACAAGACATAAGATGGTTACCTATGACCAATACTTATAATAACGTTTAACCAAATATTATCTCATAATACCAAGATCTTGTAGCAACCAGATGACTTGATGACATGATTTTTTAACAATAATACGATTTTTTTTAATTATAAAAACACGATTCATTGTAGTATTAATATGTTTTTATAGTAGTCAGATGCTTTTCTTTGTAATAACACAACACAAAAAAAGCTATTTTTTTTTCTCCACAAAACACAAGATGGGATGTTCTTTATAATGAGATAGTTTTTCATGATAACTTCTTTTTCTGATATGAGCGAGATGTTTTCATCTTTCCTTTTTTTTTTTATCTCATCAATCGCATATTCATTTATAAAAGCAGATATTATCTACAAATTATCCCATTTCTTGTCAAACAAGAATATTTATTGTAACAAGATATTATCTCATAATAACAAGATATTTTTGTAATAAGACAATTCTTCTTGTAATAATGAAATATTATCTCATAATAACAAAATGGTTTTGAAGTAAGATGCTTCTTATAGTAACAAGATATTATCTCATAAATAACAAGATACTTTTGTAGTAAGATGGTTTTCTCTCATAATATTAAGATATATTTGTAGTAAGATGCTCTTCTTGTAATAGATAGATATTATCTCATAATTATGAGATGTTTTGTAGTAAAATCCATCTTGTAATAACGATAACAAGGTATGTCCATTTTTTTGACACTTATAATATTAAGATACTATCTCATAATAACAAGATGTTTTCTGTAGTAAGATGCTTCTTCTTGTAACAACGAGATATTACCTCACAACGATGAGGTATTTTTGTACTTGGATTTCTCGTTTGAACAAGAACGAGATATCTCATTTTTGTAGAAAGACACTTTTCCAAAAATAACAAGATACTATCTCATAATAACAAGATGTTTTCTGTAGTAAGATGCTTCTTCTTGTAATAACAAGATATTATCTGACAATAATGAGATGGTTTTTCTCTCATAATAAGAACAAGATACCTTTTTTAAATATCTAATTAGGGATTTTTTTGTAAAAGGCGCATCCTCATATATAATAACATAATAATAACAATGTTTTCCGGTAGTAATAAGAGGCATTTTATTGTAAATAAAACACTTGGTAACAACATAACAAATGAATACTGGCACACCATTATTAGTAGCAAGACAGACAATTTCAATCAAGATCGAGATGTTTTCTCATCATACCTGATCAATGCTGATGAAAATGTGTTTCTTCCATGACACTATTCCATATTTTGCTGTGATTCAGGTCACGCTTTTGATTTATCTCTGAACTTTGAGAGTAAAGTGCTGGATCAGCTGATCAGCTGAACAGAGGCAGGTTGTTTACCTGAGGTTTTCTGGTGTGAAGGCTCGGTTCAGATCGGTGTCGATGTACCTGGCGCACTTCTCCACGGCTCTGGGGTTGCACAGGAACGGCTCGGTGCGCACTCGGCTTCTCCGGATCTCGCGGTCGTCTCTGGTCCACACGGACACGAGCGCGACGCCGGACATCTCGTTGCCGTGCGTGCCGCCGAAAATCGCTACGCGCCGAGCCTCGGCGTAACCGCAACCGTCGCTCATAGCGCGCGCGCGGCACCTGCCCGGGGGATGGTGGGGGAGAAGGAGAAGGGGGCTGAGATAGAGGCGCGGGGGCAGAAGGAAAAGTTTGAGGATACGGCGGAGCTCTAGTACGAGGCCCGCGCTTCCGTAGCCTCACTCCGAGAGGAGTCGGTAAGCAGGTTATGTAACGAGCTTCTACAAAGTCCGAGTGGCGCTCCGGGGCTTTAACTCCGCTTTCAGGACTATATTAGGCTCAAATGGGCGGGGATAAAGACACTTAACCGCGGCTGGAGCCACTCCATCAGCCCTGCTACTGTACCTTCTCTCAAACCATTAACAGCCCTGAAAGACATTCACACGCCAATTTATTAGGTACACACACACGTGATTTATCAGGAGGTGGAAGCTAAGTTTTTAAGCACTTTTTTTTTTGTATAGGCCATGATTTCAAATCCCAGTATCATCAAGCTGGGCCCTTGAGCAAGGCCCTTAACCTTCAACTGCTCAGTTCTAATTCACCATTTATTAATCTGTCAAATGGCATAAATGTAGATACATGATTGTGACACACACACACACACACACACACACACACACACACACACACACACACACACACACATCTGCCAGACTATCATGTCCTTCCGAAGACCTTCCACTTTTATAGTTCTATATTTTTGACAAGTTTAATTCACAGAAACTGAGACAACCATCATTGATCTTCCACGTTATAGGTTATATGTCCAATCAGAGTCTAAATGAAATTTTCCCACTGTGGGATGAATAAAGTTTTATCTATTCTTAGGTTTATCTTATCTTAAAACTTGTTTAAATGGAAAAGTGAGAGCAATCATTTTACTTATTGTATAACGTCATAAAAGTAGGTGTGATCCACATCGAACAGGAAGTTGAACGTAACAAACTAAAGAGTAAAAATGACATATAGATTATGCATCGACGTGACTAACACGCCATTCAGCCATTGCAATCCACCCACATGTAGAATACTGTGTCTCCAAACCAGCTCTGTTTGATTGATTTTGGAGGCCATGTTCCCTAAACTGTTCCTCAACAGGTTTTTGCAGTGTCGCAGGGTGAAATATTCAGTTGAAAAAAGCTACTGCCATTAGACAGTTGTCAGATAGAAAGTACTTGGTTTAATGGTAGGACCTAAGGTTTCCTAGCTGAATTCAGATCCTCTCATTCACATCTCTTTCCTGTTCACATGATATAAATAAAAAATGCTGTAAATGTGACCATTGCTCCATGGCCAGTTTTTGATGCACACATGACCATTGTAGGTGCTTTCAGCGGTGGAGATCAGCATGGGGCATGCTGATAGATCTGTAGCCCTAGTACATACCCTTATATACAGCCATCATAACTTAAATGTATCTTTTCAGATATTTTCTACCTCTGCCAATGGATCGGACCAGATATATTAGTCTTTGCACCGCACATGCATCAGTAAGTCCTGTACACAAAAGATCCTAAAACCAGATCCCTAGTTGTCCTTTCTTGGTCTACTAATCACTATATACAGGGAAAATTTCCCCATAACTTGCCATTTTGGAGAAACTCTGGCCCAGTCATCTATCCATCACAAGTTAACGCTTGTCAAAAGCTCTCAGACCCTTACGTGTGCCAATTCAACCTGTTTCCAGCACATCAACTTTGAGAACTGTCTGGTCACTTGCTCTCTACTATATCACACCCCTTGACAGTTCCCACTGCGATAAAATCATTGTTATTAAAAAAATAATAATAATCATGTCATTAAAAACTAATGAAAATGGTTTTCAGTCAGTTTTGACAATCAATGCAACTTTAGAATACGATATCTGAAATTGGTTGATTTTGATTGTTTTTGTTAATGACAAGAAACTTTATACAAAGTTGAAATGCATCCCAATCTAACTGAATTCATCGTAATGTGATGTCCAACCCTAAACCTAGCACTAATCATTACTTCAGGAAGTATTTATAATACACAATGCAGTGAGCAAAAAAAAGCAGATTTCATTATTTGCAAAATGCCCCCACAAAGCAAAAATCAGCTATTTCTATCCATGAAGACAAAATGTACATTACAGCAGTGTGTGCATTTGGTTTGCTATTTTAAATAGAAGTCCAGCAGGTAGAAGCTGAATGTTGGTCAAACAGAAAAATGTGGAAAGAAACGGTTTCTTAAAATTGCAAAATGAGATTTTATCTTTTGGATCTTGCCGAATGAGGACAGAGAAACTCACTAGTCACCCAACGTCAGGGACAGGGATAGCAAAAGTATACAAACCCTGCACTCAAGCAGAAGTACAGATACTCATGTTTTAGACTCTGGAAAAAGCCTTAAGTATTAAATACACTTCTTACTTAAGTTAAAATAAAGAAGTTAGGACTCCGTTAGGACCAAAGCCGTTACTACTACCTGTTTTAGTGCCATGCTGGTAACTGGACCTCACATCATATTAATATATTATTACAAATTTTATCATCTAATGAATGTTTCCAGACTGAACATCAACCATATAGAACACAAGCAGAGAAAAGATGATGATCAGGTGATCAGGAACGTCTCTGTTCTCAGTCATGTGTACATCGCTGACTCCCTCTGTCTCATCCACGTCAGCCCCAGACTTCTTGTTGCCTTCTGCCTTGCTTGTTGTTAGCTTCGTAGGCTAGCCTACATCTGTGGTGTGTGAGAGCCAGGAAATGATACACCAGTGTTAGATTGAAAAAGCCGGGCAATAACAAGAAATAGGTCGATGGGCTGAAAATGGCGAGCAATAAAAAGAAAAAATATCGATCATGTCACCAAATTGATTAAAACTGAAGTAACGAGTCTCATTTGAAAATGTAAGAAGTAGAACGTATAGATATTTGTGTAAAAAATGTAATAATTTAAAGTAAAAAGTTGTCCAAAAAATAAATAGTTAAGTATCTAATCTATTTAAGAAGAGTAATGAAGTATTTGTACTTCACTACTTCAAATATCTGATCAGGGATTCATTTTGAACAGGTTTCCGAAGGTCCTGGTCCCTAGAAAGATGAGCTTTTTAAAGGTGGTGCCATAATTAAGTCTGTTGAGATTCCACCAGCAGTCATGTGACATATTCAAAGTCAAATGAACATGAAAGGCAGTTCACTGAAATGTAGCCTCCAAGATTTGACAGTGAAATCATGTTCAAAAAATTGGTTTACTATACAACAAAAAAAAAAACCTTGCTTGTTTTTGTGTAAAACTGCAAAGCAACCCATACAGATTGTAGCAATGGTTAAGATCTGTACATTTGTACTTCCTGTTGCACAGTGCAGAAGTCTCCTGACTCCAGTGGGAGGCCTTGTATATGTACACATACCCGCCCTAAGCTTAGTTGTAAACATAGACTTGCCAAATATGGTGGTAACAAAAGCCTTGGTTTTAAGCTACATAGAAGAGAGTACAGTAACCCAGACCTCATACTCATATTACCACAAACGTTTAAACTGAATGAAATACATGAAATAGCTCTTCAAATGTGAATTATATCACTTTATTTATGCCCAAACAAACCCTAACAGTAGTGGAAGTATTTCAGCTACACCTTGGAAAGATTCCATACCACTATTTTAAGAGCTGTTCCACTATTAGCATGTGAACTTTGCTACGTGACTAGTCGAAGGTGTCGAGTGGCTAAAAATATCAGCAGCATAAAAAATCACCCTGGAGGTCCTGCAACCTAAGGCATTTTGATTTCCAAAACAACATATAGAAATGTTTCCAAATGTAAAAGGAACAAACACATACATTATTCACTTGAGTTCAAGCATTGTCAAGGTGTTTGGCAGATAATAGGTCCTAGCTTCATTCAGGTCTTAGTGATCAGGGAGACAACACCTAGTTTCCATAGGAAACCAGAAGCCTTGCACATCCCAAGTGCCACAGTGAATCCCCTGAGATTTTGTTCCCAGCCACCTATAGTTTCTATTGTATACACACCACTGCTGTCAGTTCAAGACCATAAATTCATTTGTACCACAATACGGTTGAATGATCAATTCCAACTGCTCAATAAGTTCTGCTAGAATGTTTATATTAAAGTATTCATTCAGTTAATTATAATTTCTGTGGTAAACTTTCAGATAGACTTACATAGCAGACACTCCATATTAACAGGGTTTATAGAAACAGTGAAGCTTTTTCTGAGGAGACCTTTACACCTTTTAGAAGGAGTCTCCAGTGTCAGCGCTTTGGTTTATAGTCTGTAAGCATTTGTCTTATAAGCAATAAACAAGTGTGAGGTATAGAAGCTTGTTTTCACCAGATTTGAAGGAAATGTTATGCAGAATCATTTTACAGCTGTGAAAGGATTGTCCAGAAGTGGTCCATTCCTGCTGAAAAGAACACTTTACTTTGTGTATACTGCTTCCCAACGCAGGTTTTTCTAAGTAACTCGCAGACGTGAGACTTAAAAAGTTGTGTGAAAATAGCGTACAATTCCTTGCTAAATTAAAGAGTCACCAATCGAATGATATAAACTCACAACTGCAGGATGAAAATCTCCATTCTGTGACGTTTCGCTACTGCAAGCTAGCTTTCCATTATATTAAAAGAGACATTCGGGCATATTCACAATGACAGGGTAAGATGGGTAAAAATCACAAAACATTGTTTTTGGCAAATTTCTATTCAGTACAGCAATCCATTGCGTTCCTATTCAGTACATGGTGTTATAGGGAAATATTCAAATTTGTGGTGACAACAGTTGATTCATTTCCTATAATTTACATTTATGGCTTTTGGAAGACGTTCTAATGCTGGTATATTAGGATAAATACTAAGAATACTATCAGTCTAATTAGAGAGCACAGAATAGGGGCCATAGACCAAAGTGGTGTTTGGCCCAACATGCCATATATGAGGTAAAATATGCCTTAATCTTTTTTTACTGAACTAGTAACTGTATCTTCCCTAACTCTTCCGTGTTTCTAATATATATATATATGACCCAAACCCAAACAAGCCAGCTCCATGAAGATCTGCTTTACATGGTTTGGAGAGGAAGATCTTGAGTGGCCTGTTATACAGCTCTTGCCTCAACCCTAATAAAAACCTTTGGGATAAATGGGAAAGCTGACTGCAGCCCAGGCCTCCTCACCTCACCTACATCAGTACCTGACTTTACTAACACCATTGTGGTTAAATGAGCAAAAATCACGCTCAAACACACCCCAAAAATCTAGTGGAACATCTCCCCAGAAGAGTGGAGGCTATTAATAGAGGCATCAAGTCCTAAATGAGGAATGGGATGTTCAGAAAGCACATACAATCATAAAATCAGGTGTCTAACAACTTTTGTCTATATATTTATTTATTATATTTATAGTTAAGTATTAACTAATTAGTTAGTATATCCAAATTATGACTTAAAGTTCACATAGTTGCTTTAAAACTATGACAAACAATGAAATGTCTGTTTACCAGTTTGCTAGGTTCACCTAAATGTAAAACGATTGGCAGTTTTCATAGTGCAAATGTTATTTTTAATGAGACTAAACAAAATTAAAACAAACCAAACTAACTAAACACTAATTAAATATATGTTGCATGTAACATTCGAGTTTGTGTATGAACAGTGATCCAATATATAACTTTCTATTTGCACTGGTTTTCAGATAGAACAAAAATTAAAACATGTTCATGCATCCATGTATTTACACCCTGTACACCAGATGAGGGAGACACTTCCCTTCTGCAAGATACGGAATGTGAGCACAATATTAGGAATGTATATTGGAGGAACAGGTTAGAAAGAAACAATTTGTAAAACGTTGGTATTCATTTTTAGCACTCGAAAATGACCTGTACAAAAAAAAAAAAATTATTATAAACATTTGAAAAAAATGGTATTTTAATGTATATTACAAATAAAAACAAATTTAAACAAATTCAGGTGACTGTACAACAATTTCACACACCTACATCTTCTTGTGATTTAGTACATTACATCCGTATCATTGCACTGCTGAATTTGAAAGTTTTTCAACATTGGGGAGGGTCTGAAGGATGGAAGGATTTTATAAGAAGAAGAATTATAAATTATAAATAGTACATGAAAATCCACTGTTATAAATTTACTTAGATTTTGATAGCAAAATATGCATTTCTAAAACTTGAGGCAAATGGTTCTGTTAAAACAATCATGCTTTATAGCAGGTATAAAACAATTTACATTTTGAAGTAATAAACAAAAAAACAAACAAAAACAAAGCAATAAAAAAAATGTCCAATGTCCTCTAGATCACTATTCAAGCCTCTTACTTTCCTCCTTTCTCATTTTTTCTTAATATGTACCAAAAACACATCCACTGAAATTCAAATTCTGTCCTTTTCAGCATTGAAGGTGATCAAAACCTCGAATTGTTCCTCTACTTTCAGGTACATCCAAACTCTCCTTCGCCACAATCACGAGGAGTCCTTTCTATTCTTTTTTTTCTTCTTCTTCTTTTTCTCAATTATCGCTTCTGAAAGTTCTGATTGAGAACCAATTTCCTGACAAACGGCATGTTCAATGATCTCGTGACGCACTTCTGTGCTTGTATCTACCAATCTGTTTTTCTTTTTCTTCTTCTTTTCTTCAGGCTGTGTGGTAACTTCCAATTGCAGTACCTGTTGGCTACATTGAGAACCATCACCTTTTTTCCTCTTATTTTTCTTTCTCTCTCTCGTGTCATATGTTAACCACATTTCCAAACTTTGTGTGGAATTTCCTTCATCAGGTGTCTGTCCACTGCTTGCAGCTTCCTTTAACCACGTTGTCTGTTCAGTATCGAGTGAGTACACCAAGCCTTGAGAACATGATCCATCGATTTCCAACTCTTTTCTTTTCTTCTTCTTCTTCTCCTCTGGTCCTGCACCACCAGCGCCTTCCTCCTTACCAATCCCTCTAGTCTCACTTCCAGTGCTTGTTGTATTTGATGTTTTTGTGTCACTTAGTCCAAGTCCAGATATAGTTGTGATTTTCGACGTCTCCTTTTCTTGAAATGTTTCAGTTCTGTCCTTTTTCTTCTTTTGCTTTTTTAACTTTCTTGGCAGAACCACCTCAACTGCTTGCTGCTCAAACTCTTGAACAGTACCCAGTGGTTCTACTTGTTCTGTTATCTCCATCAATGATGCCTTGACCTCCACTTCTTGCCGCTTCTTTTTTTTCTTATTCTTTGGAGTTGCATCAGAGTCAGTAGTCTTTAAATCCTCACTATTAACAGTTTGGGTCTCAATGGCTTCAGGTAGGTCAAAGATATTGATAAACCTTTGCTTCGTTTTCTTGTGTCCATGACTTGAACGTTCGCTAAACTCGGAATCAACCATCTCATCGGACATCATAGAATCCCTTTTTGCTGCCTCCTTTTCCTTTTTCCTTTTTGGTTTAAGATCATTGGATTGAATAAAATCAGTTCTGGTCAGTTGCTCAGTTTTAGTATCTATGGAGACCAAAGATGCAGAACCTGGATTAGGGCTATGGATACCCTCCTTTTTACCAACCCCTTCATCATTCTGAGGCACAGATTGATGTTTGCCTTGTTTTCTCTTTTTCTTTGAATTCCTTCCACCAACTGAAGAACAACCCTCTGAAAAATCCTGAACTGATAGACTCAAGTCTGAAGGAACACTGATTTCTGGCAGGGTGTCAAACGGTTCCACTGACAACTTGTTATTTCTGTCCTTTTTTCTCTTTTTCAGTGGTTTACTTCCATTTACTGAAGAACAATCCAAAGAACAGTCCTGGACTGATAGACCTAGGTCTGTAGGAACACTGGCTTCTGGGTGGGTGTCAATTGGTTCCCCCAACAATTCATTATTTCTGTCCTTTTTTCTCTTTTTCTTTTGCTTAATTCTATTTACTGAAGCACAGTCCATGACATGGTTCTGAGCTGATACACCAAAGTCTGTAAGAACACTGACTTCTGGCCGGGTGTCAACTGGTTCCCCCAACAATTTATTATTTCGGTCCTTTTTTCTCTTTTTCTTTTGCTTAATTACATTTACTGAAGCACAGTCCATGGAATAGTCCTGAGCTGATAGACTTGTGTCTATAGGAACACTGGCTTCTGCCAAGTCCTCATCTAGTTTGTCCTTTTTTGTCTTTTTCTTTTGTTTAATTCCATTTACTGAAGCTCTATTCATCGAATAGTCCTGAGCCGATAGACTTAGGTCTGTAGGAACACTGACCTCTGGAGGGGTGTCAATTGGTTCTGTTAACAACTCATTATTTCTGTCCTTTTTTCTCTTTTTCAGCGGTCTAATTCCACTTACTGAAGAACAATCCAAGGAAGAGTTCTGAACTGATACACTTAGATCAGTAGGAACACTGACTTCTGACTGGGTGTCAAATGGTTTCCCCAACAACTCAATACTTTTGTGCTTTTTTGTTTTTTTATTTTGCTTAATTCCATTTACTGAAGCACAGTCCATGCAATTGTCCTGAGCTGATAGACTTTGGTCTTTAGGAACACTTACTTCCGGCAGGGTGTCAACTGGTTCCTTCAACAACTCATAATTTTTGTCTTTTTTCCTCTTTTTCTTTTGTTTAATTCCAATTACGGAAGCACAATTCATGCCATGGTCCTGAGCTGATAGGCCTACGTCTGTAAAACCACTGACTTCTGGCAAGGGGTCAACTGGTTTCTCCAAAAACTCAATATTTCTGTCCTTTTTTCTATTTTTCTTTGGTTTAATTCCACTCACTGATGCACAATCCATCAAATGGTCCTGAGCCGATAGACTTAGGTCTGTAGGAACACTGACATCTTGTGAGGGGTCAACTGGTTTCTCCAACAGCTCATTATTTCTGTCCTTTTTTCTCTTTTTCTTTCGTTTAACTCCACTCAGTGAAACACAATCCATGGAAAGGTGCTGAGCTGATACACTTAGGTCTGTAGGAACACTGACTTCTGGTGACAGGTCAATCGGTTCCTCCATCAAATCATGTCTTTTGTCCTTTTTTCTCTTTTTTATCGGTTTAATTTCATTTACTGAAGCCCAGTCGATGGAATGGTGCTGAGCCGATAGAGCAAAGTCTGTAGGAACACTGACTTCTGGCAAGGGATCAACAGGTTTTTCCAACAACTCCTTATTTTTGTCCTTTTTCGTCTTTTTCTTTTCTTTCATTCCATTTTCTGAAGCACAATTCATGCCATGGTCCTGAGCTGATTTACCCAAGTCTGTAGGAACACTGACTTCTGGCAAGGGCTCAACTGGTTCCTCCCTCAACTCATTAATTTTGTCATTACTTCTATTTTTTAGTGGCTTACTCATACCCACTGAAGCACAATCAAGGGAACAGTCCTGAACTGGCAGACCTAAGTCTGTAGGAACACCAACTTCTGTCAAGGGGTCAACTGGTTGCTCCAACAGCTCATTATTTCCGTCCTTTTTTCTTTTTTTCTTTTGTTTAATTCCACTCAGTGAAACACAATCCATGGAAAGGGGCTGAGCTGATACACTTAAGTCTGTAGGAACACTGACTTCTGGCGACAGGTCAACTGGTTCCTCCATCAAATCATGTCTTTTGTCCTTTTTTCTCGGTTTAATTCCATTTACTAAAGTCCAGTCGATGGAATGGTGCTGAGCCGATAAGTCTGTAGGAATACCAACTTCTCTCAAGGGGTCAACTGGTTGCTCCAACAACTCATTATTTCTTTTCTTTTTTCTCTTTTTCTTTTGTTTAATTCCATTTACTGAAGCACAGTCACTGGCATAATCCTGAGCCGAAAGGCTTAGGTCTGTAGGAACACTGACTTCTGGTGGGATGTCAACAGGTTCCTCCAACAATTTATTATGTCTGTCCATTTGTCTCTTTTTCATCGGTATAATTCCACTCACTGAAGAACAGTCCAAGGAACAGCTCTGACCTAACAAACCTAAGTCTGTCAGAACACCTACCTCTGGCACGGTGTCAGCTGGTTCCTCCAACAACTTATCGTTTTTGACATTTTTCCTTTTTTTACACTCAACAGTGTCCTCTAAAGGTGGTTCAGAACCTTCACCTGGATCATCTTGTACAGGTGTCAGGTTATCAGATATAATAGGGGCTTTAATCTTTATACCTTTTTTTCTTTTCATCAATTTCAGGGCACTGTAATTAAACAGTGGGAACTCTGTCTTCTCTTCCTGTTTAGCTAAGAGGAAATCCTTTCTAGGACTTATGTAATCATGTCCTCTGGATCCTGTCTGTGCCTCTAATGGCACTGTTGGATATGCACACTCCACACCATCATACAAAGTCTTTTCATCCTTTTCTTTTCTTTCTTGGTGTGTATCTTTAGCTGTTGTCGAGATAATTTCACTTGGTTGAGCCAGCTGAGATTCTAAATAGTTGCCCCCCACATCTGATAAGATTAATGAATTGCTATTTTCCTTTGTTATTAAATCAACATCTTGTAGCGTCACATAGCATTGTAAGAATTCTTTGTTATGATTTTCAATTCTAGTCTCTTTTAAAGGACTTTTAGTCTCTTTTAAAGGACTTTTAGTCTCTTTTAAAGGATTATTTGGTTCTTGAAAAAGATCCTGTGAGCTGGTGAAACCCCCACCTACACTCACCAAGTCTTCGTTTTCCACTGGCTCATGATGTACACCAACAACTTCTTCATGGTTTTGGTGCTCTTGTAACGAGCAGAGTAAATCGTCCATGGTGTCTTTGCCCGTAGGGCTGTCCTCCAAAATTTGGGTTTCATCATCGTCCTGGTCTTTTGAACTTAACCACTGGGTTTCCTCAATTGCAATTTCGTGAATTGGTTCTATGCAGTTATCACACGCTTGATGGATATTTTGGGCTTGATATCTTTCGAGGGATTGCGATTCTGAGCATGCTACTAGAACTTGCAGCTGGTTCTCACTGTGTTCATCCTGATGATCCATGAAGAGACTGCTAACCAAACGAGATTTGTCAGGGGAAAGACGAGAAGGGGAAGAATGTGGAGAAAGAGAAGACCTAGCAGGACATTTCCTGCTTTTCGTTCCCTTTTTGCTTGACTGAAACACTTCTATATTAGGTAGACTGTTATCATCGTGTACACTTTTGTCTTTTTGAGGTTCCACTACGTTTTGAGCAACTTTCCTGGTTCGGCTGCATTTCCTCACCGTTCCTGGAGCCTGTCCCAGTTTCCATTTTAGGGATGGTTGCCATGTTTGTCGATTTCTTTTAAATACATCCCAAACAAAGCAATCGAGATCCTGAAACAAAAGCAGACATATTGATTTAGTGAGAATATATATATATATATATATATATATATATATATATATATATAATATATATATATATATATATATAGTGTATACATCACAATTATAAAAACATAAATGCAAAATGTACCACAATTTTGATGTCCTCGTTATCCTTGTCGTCATCGTCTCCTTCGCTCTCCTTTTTACATTCTAGAGCACCTCTGTAAACGAAAGGCAAATCCAGTAGAGATTAATACCATTAGTAATTATGGTGTAATTATAAAAAGACACAGGAAACTCTTCAGGATGTACAAGTTTCTTAGCAATATGACAAGACACGCCTACATCGTTAAGAATGCAACTATTAATGGTTAATAAGTAGAACGTCATTTATAAGTATGTTAAGTAGAGGCGACTGTAGATTTGACTGACGCCTATAGCTAGGTTGGATCGAACATGCCGATAACCGATCAATCGACTGATGGATACTGGATTTTTAAAAAACAATAACACTCCATTACTGAACTTTATTGCAAATAAAAAATGTATATATAAAAAAATATATGAATGTATTAATTATATTAATAAATATTTATTCAAACTATTCAAACTGAAACAAAAAGCAACACTCCAAACAAATTAAAACAGTAACATCTAAAATTAATAAAAAATTACAGTTTGCATAAACAGCATCAGTGAATCGCCTCTAGAAGCCGCTCTCGTACTGTATAATGCAACCCGGAAAAACTATCGGTATGGATTTTTGCCGATAGCTGGATGGTCCTGCAATCAACTATCGGTGCAGATTCATCAGCATAACCGTCAACCTCTAATATTTAGTATATTGTAGTCATAGTTATAGAAACATAATTCGACTTCACAGTGTCCAGAAGTTGATGTAAATTAGTTTTCAGGAACAGAACTATAAATTTTTCAAATGACACGATGCAATAAAACTGATAGAAGACCTACAATGTAAAACTCACTCAGAATTTGGCAGTAATGATCTCAGCTCTCTTCGTCTTTCTTCTTCGTGTCCTTCGCTGTTTTGCAATATGCACTTAAAGAACCCACCGATCTCTGCATTCTGACAGTGGAAAGACATAGAAACAAAAAAAAAAAAACATTTACTGAACACAATGGGATAGAACTTTATCCTAAAGGCAAAAATATAATGAAAAAAAGATCATCCCTTGTTTCCTGACATGTTATCTTTCTTTAAGAATGTGAAAGTAAATGTATAAAGAAAAACATATAAATGGCATACATTTTAAAAACGCTAAAGAGTAAAATTATTCATAGAACATTAATGCTTTAAAATAATGCTTTAATAAACATTATTTAAGTGTGGGGGTGTAAAATAGTAAGATGATTACTCATCTAAAATCAAACACATCAGAAAAAGGACCCCAAAATTTGCTTCATACATCCGTCCAAAAGTTTTGGCACCCTCTATGAAATGGCAAATTAAATCTATAGCATGATACGGAGATTAAACATACAAGGACTGAAACGTTTAATTTTACGTTTTATGTACTGTGGTCAATTACATTTACATTGCGTTTTACGTTGATGGTTATCGTATTTCTACAACTGAGTAGGTCAGGGTTAAGGGTCTTGCTCAAGAGCCCAACTGTAGCAGCTTGGTGGTCTAGCATCCTACCTGGAGTGTCAACTAACTGTGTGTAAAACAACTCAATGTTCTTCACAAATAGACAGTGATGTGTATTATATGCCCTGATACTTGGTATACTCAATACCACTATTCTGTTAATTTAAAAATTTTACAGCATTTGAATATTTTTTTTATATTGCTTGTTGGCCATTCGTCTTATTTTTAATTCTTTCAATACAACATAAATCCATATGTATATAAATGACAGTTATATCATTTCTGATTGGTATTCCACTTAGTATTCCACTGTGTTAAATATCCAAAAAGCACAACCTGGAACATAAAAACCACTGAGAGTTGAAGTGAATAACATTCATTATCTGGCTGATCAATGGCACCTGTCAAGGCAACGCATGAACAATCAGTTCTCAAATTGTGCTGATGTGTTGGAGAAAAGGAAAAATGGGCAAGGCAAACAGATGTGTCTAGTTCTAGATGAGTATTTTTATGTTTTTTGAGAGACACGTGCATGTTCCTTTTGTTTCTATGCAACAAACTAGGCCATTTTAGGGTATGAAGATTTCCTTTGACCAACAAATCTACAGATGTGCAACTTTACCTTCATTGAAAAATCCTCCCTTTGCATGAAGAACATCTTGACACACTCTTATGCCTTTTATAAAACTATCCAAATACATTCATTAGTTGGAGATTTCTTTCTGAATTTGCGATCCAGTTCATCCCAGAGCATTTCGATAGGATTTAGGTGCAGTGACTGGGCAGACCATTTTATAATAGATATAATAGATAACTCCAGCTGACTGTTTGTTCTCTGAAGAACACTTACAGAACTTGGACAAAAGCTTCAGGTCATTGTCCTGTCCAGATTGTCCAGATGGAATTGCATGGAGTTGACGTATGGAATAGTAGCCATGTTGGTGTACTTCACCATGTTGGTTTCCAACCTTCCCTGCTCCGAAACAACACCAAACCATTATGCTTCCAGCATATTTGACTGCTAACATCTTCTCATGTTCTCTTAGATAAAGTCTCCTGAGTAAGAAATGTCAAATTTGCAAGCATCTGTCCACAGAAATTTTTTCCAGTTATCTACAGTCTAATCCTTGTTCCCTGGTGGTCTAGTGGTCTCACCGCTGCGGCCCGGGTTCGATCCCCGGTCAGGGAACCAACCCCAGCCATTAGGGTTGCACAAGCTTTAGTGCCAGTCCCAAGCCCGGATAAATGGGGAGGGTTGCATTGGGAAGGGCATCCAGCGTAAAAACATGTGCCAAATCAAACATGCGGATGATCCGCTGTGGCGACCCCTAACGGGAGAAGCCGAAAGAAAGTTTTACTGTCTAATCCTTGTGTGTTTTTGACTTTTACCTTGTTGCATACAAACAAACAGAACATGTGTCTCCAAAAACAATAAAAGACTAGTTTTTTCTTTTTTTTTCCTTTTGACACACACTGTTTATCATCATAAATGGAAACTAATTAAATACACATCACTGCAAAAATGTCACTATATTTAATATATCTTCGAATTTCAATTCCAAACACTTTTCTCATCTTCCAAGCTTCTTTTTTTCCTCAGCAAACTGCTCACTTACTGTTATTTAGATGATTATCTAGCTTTATCTCCAGAGATGTTTGCACATCCTTACCGCTATCACTTGGTTTTGGCGGGCAATGAGCTTTTTAGAGCCATTCTTCTTCTTCAGAAAAGGTAACACCATCGTCCTTGGGCGTGCTTTCGGATATTTCCGGGGACTTTCTTCATTTAACAGCGTTCTCCATTTACAAAGCAAGTCGGCGTAGCTGGTTTGGCTGTCGGAGTCGCTCGTCAACTTCGAGTCTTCGTGCCGTCTCGTGCTTGTGTCGCTGTCTTTTTCTTCCTCATCCTCCGACTCCTGACTTGAGGGACACGTCTGGGTATTAGACGGACGCTGTCTTTTAACTCTCCTTTGAGCCGGAGTGACAGACTGGGTCAAAAACAAGCTGTCGCCAGAGTCACTGGGGGGGAAATGAAAGGGAGAGGATGAGATGTATACATAGAATTGGATCAATCAAAGATATTTTAAACGTTGTCATGTCAAAATTGGCCCCTTTCCCCCCCTATAAATGCCTTTTGAGGAGAAGAAAGAAAGAAAGAAAGAAAGAAAGAAAGAAAGAAAGAAAGAAAGAAGCTTTTCCTTGTCACATATACTTTGCAGCACAGTGAAATGATTTCTTCCCATATCCCAGTGATTTTAGGAAACTGGGGTCAGAGCGCATAGTCAGCAGAAAGGTTTAAGGGCCTTGCTCAAGGGCCCCAGAGTTGAAGCTTGACAACACTGGGACTTGAACCCAAACCCTTCCGATGAGTAACTTAGTACTTTAAAGTCTATAGATTGAGAACACAGTTTAATCAAAGTACGTTTCTGTTTCTGATCTTCCTCAAAGAATGTGTGTGTGTGTGTGTGTGTGTGTGTGTGTGTGTGTGTGTGTGTGTGTCCTCTTGATTGGCATCCCTTTCAGGATGAATTCTCACCTTAAGACCTACCAGAACCCTGATCAGGATAAAGTGTTTCATATATATGATAACGTGATATAATAAGTGAATACTTAAGAATGATGAGTAAAACAATAAATAAAAAAAAAGATTAATGTAAACAAAAGAGAAATCAAAGTTTAAAACACACGATCACAATCACACACAGTAATACGAGACATTTCGTCACTTCCTGTAATGCACAGTCATTTTGTATATCTTTTTTATAAGATCATTAATATTAATGATTCGATGCAGAATAATTTACCTGTCAGACGCAGTTTCCTTTTCGAAGTCGCACTGAACCGAAGCCTCGGAGTTTTTCTCCTGGAGTCTTAGAGACATGATTACTGCTCATTCAACATCCAACACTTTCCATATACTGCTCTTACTCAGGATTTATAGCGGTTTCAGAAGAAACTGCTCATTGCAACAGGTTCTATTAGTAACTGGAGGTTCCTTCATAAACACAAACACACACGTGGGATCGACCAATCTAAAAACATGGAAACCAGGAAGCAGAACGCGCAGGGGGCGGGGCGACTACAAGGCGCGCGGCATTCTGACCGACCAATCACAGAGCGGTAAGAGATGACGACAACGACCGCGAAGGGTGAGCGTTCACCAGGGTGCATTCAAGAGCGCATAGAAATGGTACAAAGATGGATTCATTTGTTCTAACAACAACAACAACAACAACAACAACAACAACAACAACAGCAATAATAATAATAATAATAACAACAATATTTTGTATTATTATTGTTATTGCTATTATTATTATTTTATTTTGTTATTATTTATTTAATTTGAGCCATAATAATTTTAATATAGTAATCAAACATTAGGACGTTTATATATAACAATAATATTATAACATTATGGCCGCTGAAGTAAATATCACTTATTGTCTCTTCATCATGGGATATATTATGCAACTAGTGAACAATTTGTCTCCAAACATGTGGGAAAAACGGGCCATTGTAAGGATATATATATATATTAGAGAGTGCGCTAGTCAGAACTTGCAAACAGCACCTGTAGCAAACTGCACAATCTCAAATTTATTAATGGATTTAACAGCTTAAACACTTACAAGGACCTTTACAAGACATGAGAAAAGGTCAGCCAAAACAGATGTTAAATTTTTTTATGAAGCATTTATAGCATTTTGTTTCCCATAGAATGCGCACAAAAACACAGTTTGCCCCAGAGAAGCCCCAGCAAAAACTGGGTAAAATGCAAAAACATTTACGAAAACCCTGGGGTCATTTTGTGAGGTTTTTATTAATGCTTCTGATAGAGATGATATATATGGTGGTACAGCTGTGGCTGCAGTGAAAGGAGACTAGTTGAATTATGTTTATTGGGTTTCTTGCTGCATGAAATACCTGCCTGTGATGCAATGCTGTGTTATAATGCATTTCTGTATAATACTGATGGTATTAAGTATTAAGATATATATATATATATATATATATATATATATATATATATATATATATATATATATATATATATACACTATTTCTCACTATTAAATATTAATGATCAGATAACTGTATTATTATTATTATTATTATTATTATTATTATTATTATTATTATTATTATCATTATTATTATTATTATTATATTACCTTTCTAATTTTTGCATTTTCATTCCATTCCGTTTTTTATTTACAATTAAACAAGGCAGCACATTTGCAGTCAGTGTTGAAAGCATTTACAAACACAAAACATATTTATGTCAAATGAACCCCCTACTAAAATGAGTAGTGTATTGTTAGATTTAACACTAACATGTATATAATGTCTAACCTGGTATTTCACAAACAAATTAGAAAAAAATATATATACTAGGGAATTATGAATAAATAATTAATAATAACAACAAGCAAGTTATGCAACAAGCAGTGTATGATTTGAAACCTCTTTGTGATAGATGTGTTTAGTGAACGCGCCACTAATTCAGCTCTCGGTCAGCAGTGTTGTGTATCATGTGATCAGTGTGCGCGCGCGCGTGTGTGTGTGTGTGTGTGTGTGTGTGTGTGTGTGTGTGTGTGAGTGTGTGTGTGAGAGAGCGTTTTTCCCCCACTGCATAATGGAGGGCTCTAAAACGGAGAAGTTCCAGTTACACGTCCCTAATCTTGAGGAACTGTGTCAGGGTGAGATATTTTGTGTTTCTTTACTATAGAATCCAATGCAATAATAAAAAAAAACCGGATGTTCTTTTCGTTGCTGGTAAACATTAGTTTTGCTGCAGAGATCAAAGTTCATCATAACATTTCTGTTTAGTCTTCTGAATGTGCTGTGATTCTAATGTTGAGATCTTTATAGATTTATCACCTCTGGTTTACTGTTGACACTAATGAGCAATCATCTGTATTTATCTGCATTGATTTGTATTTGAAGTGCTGGAAAAGGGCCTGAGGAAGAACTTTGAAGATGCAAAAGTGTGTGTGAGTGAGTGTCCAGATCTCAGCCAGGAGCCCTTCAAGTTTCCTGTCAAAGGTATGAAGTCAAGTTCTGGATACATTCCTACAGCAGAGCCTAAAAACTGCAAATATATTGTACGAACCAAAAGTGTAAAAACCTCCTTTAATGTCTGTTCTTTATTGGTTTTAATTTTTCCAACATTATACATTAATACTGAAGACATTCAGACTATGAAAGAGCACACATGGAATTATGTCGTAAACAAAAACATGTTCAACAACACAGAATATGTGATATTTTTTAATTGTTAAAAACTCATTTAGGTTTGATGACAGCTTGTGAAAAATCATGGCATTTGCTCATCAGATTTACAGGGTATTCACTTGGAATTTACTGCTGCTATCTGATGAGGATGGACAGGATTAGAAATGAGTTTATTAGAGGGACGGCGCATGTAGGACGTTTTGGGGACAAGGTGAGGGAGGCGTGATTGAGATGGTTTGGACATGTGCAGAGGAGGGACATGGGGTGCATCGGTAGGAGAATGCTGAGGATGGAGCCCCCAGGAAGGAGGAAAAGAAGAAGACCAAGGAGGAAGTTTATGGATGTGGTGAAGGAAGACATGCAGGTAGTTGGTGTGACAGAGGCAGATCTAGAGGACAGGGTGGTGTGGAGACGGATGATCCGCTGTGGCGACTCCTAATGGGAGAAGCCGAAAAAAGAAGAATCTGTTTTGCACTCTACAAATGCTTTTATATTTAGGACTTCAGTATGTTTACTTATATATATATATATGTCTATTTATTACAAGTACACTGCTGTGAACTCATTCAAAATCTGTTCTATATTGCACTGACTTCCTATACAAACTTTCTCTATTGCATTGATAATGAAAACACTTGAGAGAAGAGAAACGGTATTTCGATTCCTCTGTATGTCTGCACATATGATGGCGTTGACTAATTAAAAACCTTGAACCTTGAATGGTTTTTAATTTACAGCTGTGCCTTGAAAAGAGTTCATTGTTTTCATTTCTTGCCTTTTTAAAGCTCTTTAGTCCATAAGTTGTCTTGTGCAGAGGAAAAGGGGAGTACAGAGTCGATAGCCCTATTAGTGCTACTACTGGTTTTTATTGTGAAACATGGTGGAGGAGGTGTGATGGTGTGTTGCTGTTTGTGATTTTCAAAATTGATGGCTGCGTTTTGCAGTGACCTGCCAACCCATCTGCATTTAGTGGGACCATCATTTGTTTCCAACCGAACAATGACTCCAAACACAGCTCTAGGCAATGGAAGAGCTATGTGTCCAAGATGAAGATTGATGGAGTACATCTGTCATCTGTGCATCCGATGACCTGGCCTCCACAATCATGTGATCTAAATCCAAAAGTGATTGGAATTTGTTGGAATGAGTTTGACTGGAGAATGAAGGAAAAGCAGCCAACAAGTACTAAACACTCCTGGGAATTCCTCAGTCCTCGATTGTTGGAAAAGCATTCCAGGTGATTTTTTAGCATTCCACATTTAGTTCCAATTAGCTCTGATAATTCCCTTCAATCTTCTGGGAAGATGTGCCACTAGATTCTGGAGTGTGCTTATGGATATTTGTGTTAATCAGCCACAAGGGTGTTACCAAAAGCAGGAACTAATGTAGGTGAGGAGACCTGGGGTGCAGTCAGGGTTCACATTCATCCCAAAGGTGTTCAGTAGGGATGAGATAGAGCTCTATAGCAGGCCACACAAGATCTTCCTCTCCAATGCATGTAAAACAGATCTTCAAGGAGTTCACTTTGTGCATAGGGGCATTGCCGTGCTGGAACAGGTTTGGGTCCAAGTTCAAGTGAATGCAAAATTGTATTATAGCGCATCTAAAGACGTCCTGAACAATTGAGAGTCTCCGGCTTTGTGGTAACATTTTGAAAAAGAACCATATATAGCAGGAAAGGTCAGGTGACCCAATACTTTTGAAAATATATTTTGTCTATTAAATGTATATGTTCTATGACAGTAACACAGTGGTGTGTGTGTGCAGTGTAGTTTCCAGGTAGAAATTTGGAACATATTTGGATTTTTTTTCTTTCCTCTTTAACAGGACTTTGCGGTAACCCTCGCATTACTGATGTTGGCGGTGTCCCCTACTTGATCCCTCTGGTTAAAGTGGACAAAGTCAGTAGAAAGAAATAATAAACAACGATTTGTTTGCATTCCATTATAAAACATGAGATTAATAATTATTTACAAATTATTTCATATCCCCCAAGGTGTATAACATGAACACTATAGCTAAGGAGTTGGAGTTGCCTGGGGCATTTATTCTTGGTGCTGGTGCAGTGTCATCAAATACTGTTGGAATGAACGGAGAGGTAATAACTATTTACAGAGCCAGTTAATGCTTTGTACTGTAGAATATAGAATATTTCACGCTGTGAACAGATCTCATACTTGGTATGTTGCATTTCAAAGCTGATGCCTCTGGTGTTGACGGAGCATGACGGAAAACCTGCTGTCAATGCCAGCTACTTCTCCTCTATCAACCCAGTGGATGGGAAATGTCTGCAGGAGAAATACAGCGACAGGTTCTGTGACTGTGATTTTGGGCTTCTAGCGAACCTGTATGCATGTGATGGTCAGCCAGGGAAGGTGAGCTTCTGAATAATTCCCTTTTTTACACTTAATATACAGGATACTGACAAAAATCTGTGAATGACACATGAATACGTTTCACAGCTTCAATGATTGGACTGGGCTCATGCTTTGTTGTTGTTTAAAGTTTCACTTGTTCTTTTTTCTGTCCTTAATGATTAAATACTGATCATTGGTGACAGGATCGATGCTTTTTCTTCTCATTACGTGCCGTTTTCAGCCCATCAACCATTACTTGCATTGAGCGTCTTTTTCATCATTTCCTGGCTATCACGCACCACAGGTGTAGGCTAGGCTAGGCTATAAAGCTAACATTGAGGAAGGCACAAAGTAACATGATGTATGGGGCTGTCGTGGATGAGACAGAGGGAATCAGTGATGTAAACATGACTGAGAACAGAAACATTTCTGATCACCTGATCATCATCTTTTCTCTGCTTGTGTTCTATATGGTGGATATTCAGCCTGAATAAATTTATTAGATAACAACATTTTTTATTCTTTTGTATTATATAATGATGTGAGGACCAGTTACCAGAGTGACACTAAAACACGTAGTAATATTAGTAGCTTCTTTTTTATTTAAGTACATGTCAGTACTTCAACCTTTACCAGAGTCTTGTAAAACATTAGTTTTAATTAACTCTTCTACTTGAATGAAAGATGTGTGTACTTTTGCCATCTGTGTACTTTTGCCATCTTGGGCCCTGTGTAAATGTGCATGGTGCTCTGCAATGGATTTGAATCCCCTTTCAGGTTGTATTCCAACCTCATAATTTGTGTGCTTTCTATAAGCTCTACCCAAAGCAATGGCTGAAAATGAACAAACCAACTAATCTAACTTTTAATTAAACAGCTCAACCAACCAACCAGACTAAACCAACCAAGAAGACAAGCAGCCAAGCCATAAATCCCAGATTTTTGGATGAGCAAATAACATTTTGGACACATCTTGTATTACTTGGTCTATTTTTCCAGGGTGCTCCAATAACACTTCATAGCAACACTTTGGAGGTAAGCACCAAATGGAGTCAGGACTGTAGGCTATCATTGGATTGTAAAGGGTGAAGGCAGGACCGGTGGCATCCCGATAAACAAAACATCACTCAATAATGACCACCGGAGTGTCAGTGTAACCCTATGATTATTAAGCATTTTACACTTTACAAGGAAACACCAGAAGCAGATGGCATAGCTAGATTTTAAAGCAATGCAATTCTAGGCATTGTTCCTGTTATGTATTAAATAAGTGAGTCTGTGAAAAGGGATGAATAGTGTATGAAACTGTAACCTTTCAAATAAAAACGTTTAACTGACCTGCTTCATAGAAGGCAATACTGACATTTGATCAGTGAGTGAACTGAATAAACTATGACTAATGGTGAAATATGCTTGCTCACAGGTCTTGGAGGTCAGAGCCAGCAGGAGGACAGGTGAGGACAGCCTTGTAAGCTGTATGAGAAAGACAATGGAGGAACACTATGGTGATAAAAGCATTGCACTTGGAGGGACTTTCGTCATCCAGAAAGGAAAAGCTAAGATCCACATTATGGTAAAAAAAAATTCAAAATGAAGTTTCTTAAATTTAGGTATATCTTTATAACTGTCATTTAACTTTAATTGAAATAAAACAATAATGTTCTTAAAGACATCATTAGTTACATGATCTTGTTTTATTGTAGCCACGAGAGTTTTCTTCATGCCCCCTGAACACTAATGAAGATGTAAATAACTGGCTAAAGCATTTTGAAGTCAGTGCCCCTCTGATCTGCCAGTCTGTCATGGTGTCTAAAGATCCAGTGAGTATCTGTTAACATTTGTTTTATATAATCGCAGATCTGACAGTAGATCAGGATGCAGGATAAATCTCAGGTATATATTAATGGCTCATTCTAATGCATTATTACTGTCTTTATACTGGCATTAATTCTTCAGGATTGAGGGTTTGTCAGGGCTAACCTGACAAGCTATAACATGAAGTTATTAAATTCTATAGAGATAAATGGGCAGGATTAACTGTAGACAGGACACAATTTTCTTGGTACTCCTCAGCAGGCATTGCCACACATGCTGGACACCATCTGAGCCCAAACAAGTTTATCTTAGGCTCATCAGACCACAGAGGTAGCTCTTGGCCAGGTTTTTACCTGTTTCAGAACAGGTTAGAGCATCTGATGAGCTGTCTGTCTGTATACACTGTGTGCACAATTATTAGGCAAGTGATTATTTTGACCATATCATCATTCTATCCGTAATTTTTCAAGTCCAAGCTGATTAAACTTGAATGCTTATTGGATTTAATGCATATCAGGTGATGTGTATTTGTGTTATGATGGAGGGTGTGGCCTATGGAGATCAACACACCTTTATCAAGGTGTGCATAATTATTAGGCAGATTCTTCTCCTCAGGAAAAATGGGCCCAAACAGAGATTTAACTGACTCTGAAAAGTAAAAAATTTTAATAAGTCTTTCACGGGGATGCAGCACTTTTGAAATATCTAAGATATTGGGGTGTGATCACAGAACCATCAAACGTTTTGTAGCAAATAGTCAACAGGGTCGCAAGAAACGAACAAGAAGAAAAGACTCAAATTAACCGCCGAAGATTTGAGAAGAATCAAACATGAAGCTACCAGGAACCCATTATCCTCCAGTGCTGCCATATTCCACAACTGCAAACTACCTGGAGTGTCAAGAAGTACGAGGTGTTCAGTTCTCAGAGACATGACCAAGGTAAGAAAGGCTGAAACCCGACCACCTCTGAACAAGACACATAAGTTGAAACGTCAAGAATGGGCCAAGAAATATCTGAAGACAGATTTTTTTAAAGGTTTTGTGGACTGATGAGATGAAAGTGAATCTTGACGGACCAGATGGATGGGCCCATGGTTGGATCAGTAACGGACACAGAACTCCACTTCGACTCTGACACTTCGATGCCAGCAAGGTGGAGGTGGGGTACTAGTATGGGCAGGTATTATTAAAGATGAGCTAGTTGGACCTTTTCGGGTTAAAAATGGACTCAAAATCAACTCTCAGACCTACTGCCAATTTTTAGAAGACACTTTCTTCAAGCAGTGGTACAGGGAAAAGTCTGCATCTTTCAGGAAGACTTTGCAAGACAGCGCTCCATCACATGCAATCAGGTACTCCACTGTGTGGCCAGTAAAGGCCTTAAAGATAAAAAAAACTAATGACATGGCCCCCTTCTTCACCTGACTTAAACTCTATTGAGAACTTTTGGGCCCTTCTTAAGCAGTAAATGTACAGTGAAGGTGAACAGTACACCTCTCTGAACAGTGTCTGGGAGGCCGTGGTTGCGGCAGACACAAAAAGTTGATTCTGAAAAGATCAAGAAACTGACTAACTCTGTGAATGGAAGGCTTGTGACTGTTATGGAAAAGAAGGGTGGCTTTATTGGTCACTGAGGTTTTCTTTTTGAAATTTCAGAAATGTTCTTTTGTAAATTTTGAGTTTGTTTATTATTCTCACTCTAACAGGTGAAAATAAACAAGTGAGATGGAAAAATCTTTGTTTTTCATTTAGTTGCATAATAATTCTGCACACTAATAGTTGCCTAATAATGGTGTACATGTAGATATTCTCTTAAGAAAGCCAAAATTTCACTTTTACTACTTAAATGTTCAGATTTGAGGGTTTGTTAACATTTTGGATTGACCAAGAGCACTGTAGATGTACAATAACAAAATATATCCTCAAAAATACAACTTGCTTAACAATTGTGCACACAGTGTATGTATGTATGTTTGTATGTATGTATATGTATATTAGTATACCATGCCAATTTTTAATGAGTAAAATATTAGTGAAATAAATATTAGGTTAGTAACTCTGCTTTGCATCAGCCAACTCACATGGAAGCATCAAATATAACGTTTCATGTAACACCACTTCTCCTTTCTTTTCGTCCATTTGTGTCCAAAAACAGGGTTTGGATCTGAGAGTGGAACATACCCATGGCTTCAGTGACCATGGTGAAGGAGGTCATTACTACATAGACACCACACCCAGCACTGTGGAATACCTGGGATACTTTCTACCTGCAGAGTTTGTTTATCGTATTGACCAGCCAGTGAAGACCCACAATGTTGGCCGAGACTAAATTTCATGTGAAATAATGAAACAGACTATTGTTATTTGGTAATAAACATTTAACATAACTTTTATCGAAGAGCGTTTCTTGAAGATAAACACAATAAACACACATTCAGGTTGCTATGTGTTATTTTTCTCTGCATGTTCTCTGTGTTCACATAAGACCCTCTTTGTTTTTACCATCTACTAAAAACATGCCTGCAGCTGGACTAATTAGAAGATAAATTGGTGTAAGTGTGTGTGTGTGTGTGTGTGTGTGTGTGTGTGTGTGTGTGTGTGTGTGTGTGTGTGTGTGTGTGTGTGTGATGCTCTGCAAATAATGTCTATCCCAGTATTCCTGGGATCTCTGGCTCTTATGCAACTCAAACTAGGATAAAATGGCTACTGCAAATGAACGAATGTATATATGGTAGGACTTTTTTTTTTTTATGGTATGTAACATATCTTTTCCCCTGTACACTCAGTCAAATGTTTGTACACACCACCTCCTTCAGGGTTTATTATTTTCAACATTGTACATTAATAAAGCCAAACTATGAAAGAACACGTCTGAAATTATGTAGTAAACATAAACCCAGAATATGTTTTATACTGTAGATCCAAAGTAGCTACATTTAGCTTCATATTTTGAATGGCTTCAGTATTAATGTACAAGGTTGTAAATAATAAACCCTGAAGGAGGTGGTGTGTACAAACTTTTAAATGAGTACAAAATACAAAGATAGAAGAAAAAGGTGTCCAAACTTTTGACAGGTACTGTATTTGTGAATTTAATGTGCAATACAATGACCTCTCAACCACAGGTTATGTAAGAGCTATTTGTCCAAGGAATAAAGAGTGCATCAGATGACCGGGTTTCCACAATCAAATGATCTAAATCCATTTTGACATTGTTTGAAATGAATTGGTCTGGAGAGTGAAGGAAGAGCAGCCAACAAGCACTCAAAACATCTGGGAACTTCGAGATTGTTGTTAATAAACCACTCCGGGTGACTACTTTGTGAATCTTATGAGAGGTTATAATGCCACTATGCAAGCTGTCATCAAAACTAAAATTTGATCTTATTAAATAAAACAATGTCTTTAAGTTTTGGTGTCTTCAGTATTCATGTACAATGTTGGAAAATGTGAGGTCCAGTTTCCCGCGCACACAGTGACGCTTCCTTCTGCCTCGCGCGCTCTCGTGTCATGAATAAAATGGCTGACTGTGTAGCTAGAGCTAGCTAACGCCGTTATTCACACAGTATATAAACAGTTTTCTTCACGCTTAAGTCACAGTTTAACGTCTGTCCGCGGTCTTTTTGTCTTTAGAAAACACGGTATGTTATTTTACAGCATTCTACATTAATATTTCTGTGCATTTTATGTGTAATACTGGAAGCTAATCCTGCGCTAGCATCGCTTATCCAGTTTGTAGCCGAGCTGACGTTAGGTGGTTGGATATAGCTTATATACAACATTGCTTTTTTATGCTAAATTACATTTAAATTCTAATGCTTGTGTTACAGTTTATTGCTCTCCTTTTCTTCGGGAAAGAAAATACTTCAACTTTACAACCTGACAGAATCAGCTACACACATTACAGTCATGAGGAGAAACGAAAATCAGCCAAGACCAACGGCAGGTATGTTACAATATTCATGTTATATGGACTTAAGTTAGTTATTTTAATTGTAAACCCTAAACCTAAAACAAATAACACAGATAATAAGAGAAACCAGAGGTTTGAAGGTAGTATACTAATGCTCTTTATGCTGCGCATGCGCACTTCAGTCCACTCCTACACTTTCATACTCCATGTATTTGAATGGGGATGATTTTATTGTGCACAGGTTGATGCTAAAGCCATTTCTGATAAGGTTGTGGTTATAAAGTGACCAAAATACAGCCAGGTTCATAACATGATAGAATTAAGTGCATGCTGTAGTGAGATCTCTACACCAGTGGTGTCAAACTCAATCATATAAAGAAGGCCAAAATTAAATACTAGGTCCATGTAGAGTGCCACACAGTGTCAACATTTAATAGACAACAAGACAGACAAAATAAAGTGCAAAATGAAACCGTAAAGGACAGCAGTGCATTCTATTCTTATGCACATTTGTCTGAACAGGATGCTTGGCATCTTTTCTTGGTCAGTTCATTAATGTTTGGGGTTTGGTTCTGTGCTGGGTTGGGCTGAGGTGGCTCTCAGGATAGAGTGAAGGTGTGTATCCATTAGATGACTCCTGTTTGTGCTTGTATTCGTCTTCAAAATAGACAAAAGTTGCGTTCCAGCAGTCTGTAGGCGGAGATGGGGTATCGTTTCAGGAACGAAGCGTAGAAACTGTGCAGCGCTCGCAGAATTTATATGTTGGTGCCTTTAAGTTTATCCCTAATGAGCGAGCTTGTGGTGACAGTGGGATTGAGCATTGAAAAACTCCCTGAGATGGTATGTGGAAGAAACCTTGAGAGGATCCAGACTCAAAACGGGTCCCACCATCATTTGGGTGGCACTGAATGTCTGTTAATTATAGTTTTATTATTGTTCAGTGATGGGTCCTTAAATGCAGATGTGTTCATGCAAACCCGAAGCCATTGCTATTAGCTACAGTCCAAATCCATCCTCATAGTTCTTGAGTTGTTCAGTAACTTCATGGATCTTCAGGCTGTTCATGTGGAACATCCCTGGTGCACAGAGTCTTCAATTGAAATTCATTCAGAGGCAGAGCAACGGGATGAATCAGGCTGATCCAAAAAGAAGAAAGGGACAGGATCGCTAGTCACTGGTAGCTCAGGAGCATGTTTAACTCGACAGAGAGAGAGAGAGGAAGAGATAGAGAGAGAGAGAAAGGGAGGGTAGCAGGGTAAAAGGAGAGAGAAACAAATGGGAATTTGAGAGTGGATGCTCTGTCTATAGTCAGTGCTGAGCTGGCAGCCAATAAATACAATACCAATTAATACAAAACATACCAGTTGATTGTCTGAGTGTCCACACATCAATTCTGGGATTTTGAGATTGCATTTTGCCCTATGCTTGTTTTTGCGTTACCTTCCCAGTAGCATTAAAATAACATTGACAGCTTTCACTTTTTTTTTTTTTTGTACAGGCTGTCTGTCTGTTCCACTGTTTAACCAAAAGAAGAGGAGCAGATTGCCACTGACGTCCAATCCCTCTGAGAGTGAAGTGTTCCCCGAATATGAGAATAGAGACATGCTGAGCTTTACGTCAACCATCCATCCATCTAGTATTTTTGTGCACCAATGAACACTGTCACCGATCAAAAACTTTACGTCTCTGTATTTTATAAAAACTATTCGAAGAACAGATCGCTCACAATCTCATGCTGTTTTAACAGACATTGGGAACGCTCAGCAATCAACAAATCGAGCACCTCTGACTCAGTGGAACCAGCAACAAAGCAGAACATGGCCTAGTGCATCATCTGCTCCAACAGGAAGAGGATGCACACCTATTCCTCACCCCCAGAAGCGCACCTATGCATGGTACATTACCAGTTTCTGCTTTTTAAAGATGTGTAAAGTTGAAACCTGTTTTTACACTTTTTTTATACTTCTAGGTCACAGACAGGTTCACAGAGACCTCCAGGCAGGCCTGATTCCATGGCAACAGCCCCAGGCTTCAAGCAAGGTGGATTTCCTAGTCACAGTGCAACCACTCAAATCCAGAATAAAACTATGGGTACCAAGCAACCCATGAAGCAGCAGTCTTTTATCCAAAACATTAAACAACCCAAAGACTCCTTCACCACTTCAGATGTCACAGCACGCAGTCCGAAAACCGCAGCTCAGACTCAAAACTCCCAGTGGAAGTTCAGATCGGGAAGTCTCAGAGGCGGGACGTGGGTTGAGAACACTTTTGGTGCTTTAGGAAGTCAGAGCAGTTTACAGCAGCAGGTAATTTCACAATTACATGTAGCAAAACCAAGCCATTAAAGCGATCTAAAAAGATATTTATTTATTATAATTATTATTTGTTATAATTAATGAAAGTTGTATTATTACAGTGTCTGCAGTCAGTGATTTAGTTGATTAGCCCTATTTTATAGTTGCCACATCAGACCTTTGCCTTATATTTCCCTATGTTGCTGTCACTTTATTGCAAAATACAGTACATGCTAAATTATGCAAGGTTTTGACTTTAACTCACAAAAACAGTGAAATAAAAGTCAGGTGTGTTTGATCACATTTTTTTAAATTACAGGAAAAAGCACCACCCAAGAAATCTCTCCGCATCCTCACTGCTGTTATAGAGGGCATGAAGCACTGGAGCCAGTTCAAGGACAAAGTTCCTATGATGTTTGAGATTTTTGGTGAGTATTCTACCATACTCTCACCTGTCCATCAGTCAACATATAACATGATAAATAAATGATTATGAATATTTTCAATTTTTTATTTAATTCACCAATTCTGTTGTAGCTGTTCTCGATTCTGCGGTTACAATAGGAAAATTTGGTGCCAAGAATTTCCTACTGAGAGATGGAAAAGATACAGTGCCATGTGTGTACTATGAAAATGTAAGTACAGATTGTTTCATTATGTTTTAAAGCCAGTTGAACAAAAGTTACATTACAGACTTTACAGGCTTCAGTTAGCGTGTTAAATGTGAAAGTTCATGACTGTGCAATTAGAAAAAGTCTAAAAAAACAAAATAGCAACATAGCTCAGGTTTGTAAATGTGCATATGAGCAAACCCAAGACTTCTGGATCAATGTGCTTTGGATAGAAGAGACCAAAGTTTACATGGACGTTAACAGGGTTGTGCATAAACAGATTACCGCACATCTCAATGAACTAAAGCAATGTTGTATTGTAGAGCAAGCTAAAATTCTTCCACAACGATGTGAGAAACTGATAGTCATGCTGCACATGAGCACTCAATTTATCGCTGCTGAAGGTGGTTCTACAAGCCATTCAATCATAATGCGTACTTAGTATCGGCAGACATGTTTTTCCCTCTCTTTTTTTTTTTTTTTTTTTTTGTAAAAATAAATAGTCACACCGGTGTAATTTGTAGTGTTTATCTGAGGTTGTAGTTACTTAAGACCTGATAAAGATGATTATTATATCCTGATACATAACCATAGAATTCAAAGAGGGTGTACTATTACTTCACAAGACTGTATAATGAAGGAGAGTCTGAGAGGATCATTTAAATTATATATAGAAAATAAAGAAAATGGATGTATTTTCATGTAAAGAAGAAAAAAAAATGCTTCTTGGATTTCTTCCTCTGCCAAGGGCTACGATTAGTCACCGTGAAATTGGCCCAATTCTATTTTGCAAATATTACACAGGCACTCCTTAATTCACAGACGAATTATCTACTTTAGGATGTCCATCCATCCTTATTAAGTGTAAATCTGTTTCTTTTTGTATTATTTAAAGGATCAGGTGCTGCCAAGGCTGATCCGGGGTCAGGTGCATCGCTGCGTGGGGAATTACGACAGACAGAAAAACACTCTCACCTGTGTGTCGGTGCGGGCAGCCTCCCTGTCAGAGCAAAGAAATGCTCAAGAAGCTGTAAAAGCATCAGATGCCGAGATGAGAAAAGAGGTCCAGGCATTTTCTGAAATGTGATGTGAATGGACACAGTAGGAAAGTTTTACAGTTGCAAAGGTGTTTTTTTTTCTATTCATTAAAGTTCGTTTTGGTGGCAAACCATAATTGTACAAAGCAGTGCTGATAAATCAGTTTGAATAATTAATATAGTGGCTTTTCTCTGGTTTATTCATCTTCTGTTATTAATTCAACACTAATAGAAGTTTAAAACACAAAAAAAGTCGATTTTCTTTTTTTTCTTTGTTAATGAAACATTTTATTACAAAGAGAAAAACACACAACAGCGAATTTTGTTAAGGGTCAGGGGATAAACAAACATAATAATGAGGTAATATCTCAAAATAGATCTTCCAAAAGGGGATCAACCATTTTTTTTTTTTTTTAGCATGAACAGCCATCTTACATAATTATTTACAGCCAAAACCACACAATGGAAAACTAAAATACAACTGGTTTACAGAATCAGAGTTCAGACCGTATACACATTATTACAGACAAAAGGAATCACCGTACCAAAGGTTTTTACAATAACACCGTCATCCAAGTGCGTTTTGGGAACGTATGCATACGTCTCTTCAACTTTATTGGCACTTATTACGCAGTGTACACCGGTAGTACCAGTCAGTGTGTTCTGTTATTAAAAAAAACCTAAAACATTAATGTATACACTTGCTCATAGGTTGGAATAGAATTACTGAATTAGTTTGGAGCCAGATGGCACGGCATGCGTAATCACACATTCATAAATTTATAGTAGAAAGTCTTAGTTGAAGATGGAATATAGTTTAGCAATTCTGAAAACACATCACACAAAAAGGTGCCGAATGCAAATGAGGGCCAGGTTCAGGTTGAGCATCTTGATTTTGTGCTGTATTGCTTATCATAGTCTTATTTTTGTCAATAATTCGTAGAGAGTAGCAGATAACTTCTAATATAAAATGACAGCAGTGCTCTTTTGCTTTAATTCCACATTCATTCCAAATGCTTCTCCTATTTCCAAATGCATCTCCTATTTCTATGCTTCTCATTGTGTCCTGCTTTTGTTTTTATCCCCTTGGAAAATTGTACAGCTTCTTGTGAATTTGCTCAGGTTAGCGAGTCTGCAGGAGTTACAACTGAAACGATCCCTGTTGCATTTACAGCAAATCAAGACACCACAGGAGGGGGGGAGCAAAAAAAAAAAAAAAAACAAGAAAGCATTTACAAAACTACAGTTTCAGCAGAAGTAACCTGATCAAAGGTGTTGAAGGTCATCAAAGTCGTGGTTTTAAAAAAAAAAGGCACACATTGGTTAGGGCAGAAATTCTTTTAGTTTCGTTGTCAGTGTTTTAATCTAGACATGGGAATAAAATAACAAATGCAACATTTATTGGAACGAGATCTCGACCCTCAGCGATTCAACATCAAAAATAAAGACAGGATAATAAAAGGAACATGGACTGTTTGATCACCGACACATCACGCTGTAGTGTTTAACTGGTTTAGACCTCCGAGTCTGATGTGACCCACGATAATCCATAGGTGCTTGCTAAAGTGAAAGGGTCAGGAGAGCGAGTTCAAATGCATCAACCTTCCTGCCAGAGTGCTCAAAGACCATCAACAAACTCTAATCATCCTCTTGTCCTTGCACTTCATTTTCAGGATTTTCAAGTCTTTATGCAGTAGAAACATCCTTAAGACTTTTTTTTATTCTACTAAACAAACAAACAAACAAAAAAAAAAACCCCAAAAGTGTTCTCTGGTGTTTAAAAAATTGTCTAGCCAATAAGAAAGTGTTGCATTTTGTTTTTTCTCCCGGTATGTCTTTTACAATTACATCCTGAAGTTTTAGTAAGTAAAAGGTCCAAGTAGAACACAGGCAGGATAACTTGGCCTTTAAAACCTTTTATTGGAACTAACAGGAAGTGAGGGCAACAAAGACAGTTTTCAGAGTTTTAGTTTACAGTTCATTCAAAATAACAAGTTTAGTGGCGAAAAGGTCAGTGCTTTTGTTGGCTTTTTGTTTTTTAATGAGTTTTTCATTAAGCCCGATTGACTATATTCTCACTGCTGATTGGACGTCCACTGACCAATTTACACCCCAGTCTTTAAAGCTAGATATTTATAAAAACACAGATTTGTGTAATTTTGTTTTGAAGAAAAGTTTATTTCATGTTCTCCTAGTCTTTTAGCCACAGTGTTGGTTGTTACTGGATAAATATATGGCAGATTTTCCAAACCCTTTCAGATTTTCACCAGTATCATAAATCCATTTTATTTCACCAAAAGCCTGATCCAAAGTGAAGAGGAAAACATTCATAGCCACAAGATCCACAAAACGAATTTTCCTGTTCTCCTTTCCATGATGAGTCTTGGCTAGCTGAATATTACTTGATGTTGCATGAAGGAGTTCCTCGCTGTCCTCATGATGTTCGGAATAATCCCTGATGTTTGGGAGAAAAGTTCTCCGCATCCTCTCCCATCCGTTGCATCCAGAATGTGTGTTTAGACAAAATTACAATGTTCGACTGACCCTTCTCATAGGTTTGCCAGCTGTTTTAGTGTTTACCTTTACAAAGATTTTAGCATCGATGCATTCAGTTCCATTTATTTTCATGTGAGTAAAAGCATACGTGAGGAAATGGGGGAGAGGGGGGGGTTCCACCACAAGGGATGCCGATGAAAGGAAGTAGCTTATCAGATGAAGGAAGACGATGCAGCACGATGAACACGATGAACACAATGGCTCTTCCAGGCACACTTATTCCAAAGGTGCAACATTATAATTGTTAAACAAGAAAAAAGTAATGCAGGTCTTAACAGCTCAAAGATGGCAGGGGGTTTATAAAAGTGTGGGCAGTGGGGTGGGCAGGAGATGCTCTTTTGGGGCGTACTTGGCAAAGAAGGGTAAAAAGAGGGTGAGCATGACCGCCACAATGGCCAACATGTAGCCCCAGCCTATCTGGCACTCTCCAGCGTAGTAGATATCCGAGTTTCCGCAGAAGGACTTGACCAAGCTGGAGTTCAAGCCAAAGGGATAAACCAGCAACCCGGATGCCATGATGAACACTAGAGAGAGAAAGATAGAGAAGGATGGCGTTAGTTTGTAATACAAAAAGTGATAATCAGTCCATTGAGTTCGATTTACTTCTTTATCATTCACAGTAATCAACTTAAAAAAAAAAAAAAAAAAAAAGTCTCCTCCATAATGCAATCTGCAGACTGCCGTATGTTTGCTCCAATGCCTGGCTGTCAGCAACATCACAGCCTCTTCAGTTTAGGATGCATACTCGCAGTGCGTAGAGAAATTCAAAGAGAATTACTAATGAAATGACAAGCTGATTTTTAGACTCTGATACAAAGCAACGTATGTTTTCAGTAAAATAATTCTGGGGATATGAGTCACGTCTGGTGGTCACAGAACACGTGATGTGGTGCTTTCAGCAGTGGCAGATTTAGTGTGATTGCAAAAACTATTTTGGGGTATTATCCCAATTTTCTATGTTCAAGTGCCTTGACACATCTACATGCCACAAATAGGAGGATGACCGGGGATGTAGCAGACTCTTTGCAAAACTAAATGAAATGTTATTGGACAGAAAATCTCCTTATTGCCTTAAACTCACTTTGAATACTGTTCCTCTTCATGCATAGCCTACATTTTTACAATAAGGGCTTCTTGAAGACTAATAGATTGTATGAGTTAATAGTGATAGACCACTTGTTCTTATATGGTGAGAGACCTGTTTGTAAAGGGTGGGGCACCACTTCTATAGTCACCACTATGGTTGCAAAGGGTTCTGCTGTACATTTCCAGAAACTTTCCATGGGAATTTTATCTGGGGGAAGTTCCAAATATTGCAAGTCCAGGGGAAATATATATATATATATAACTATCATATGCAAACATTTTATTTGGTCATAAGCTAAAATGCATGCAAAATAATACAGATTAAAAAAATTATTTAGTATAATTTCGATGCACAGTATCTTACACTCTGCACAAGCAAGGTTTAAACATAAATGTATGAAATATTTGTAATTTACAATGTAATTTACAGGAATACTTGCCAAGACTTTTTCATAATTTTTTGTGCATGCACCAAGCTTATCCTGCAAGATTTAAACATGCAACTTCCCTGCTATCGATTAACCTGCATTTTTGTAAATGCCCAATTAATTTTCATATATTCCCGTTAATTCCCATGTGAATTTGCCAGTCTTGAAAATGTACTACGTGTGACCACAAGCCAGAAATCAGAAAGGCAACGATTTCTAACAGCAATGTAGTAGCACAGTGTGTCCTCTTGGTGGCAGTAGAGCACCTGCACATTAGCGCATCAAAAGTAATCCAAGTCAACAGTTTGCGGTCACAGAGTAATATACCTCCCTCAGTATATCCAAGGCTCCTGCCCAGTTACACAGGGGAAAATATCCAGCAGACCTCCACATAAAAAGCCATTTGCAAGCTGAAGGACAAAATCAGATTTCGCATCCGATGGTAAAACTAGTGACATTTTAAAAAAGGAGGTAAATGTTTCCAAAGGTGTCAGGAGGATCATTAGATGATCAGTTTTGTTTTTTGTTTTTTTGTTGTCGTTTTATTTGGACAGTTTTTTTTGTCGTTAGATATGCTGTAGTTTTAGAAGCTTCTCACTGTCTGGCACATGTCAAAAGGCTCTTTAGCAGACTTGCCTTTTGTGCCGGAAGCCACAGACCAGATCCAGTTACAGCCATGAACTGTAGAACTATAGAGACAAAAAAATGACTTCAGCTGTGAATTATCTTGAGGGATCGTATGAAATAAATTTGCGAATCGTCTCTGAGTTCTGCGCACAAATTTCTGTTACTGCGTGTAGACCGAAAATGTCTAAGAATGTCTATTAAACAGTACATTTATATTAAACAAAGGCTGTGTGGAGCAACACATCGTTCTTTCAGTACCTTGGTGTACTGCATAATGTTCACGTAGCAAAAGTGTAGCTCGAAAAAACATCCACAAAAGATTCCTCGTTGATGTTAATTAACTTTCTATAACAAGGTTTTTACATATATCTTTTATAATAGAAAGACCCCGAGTTCAGCTCTCTGCAGATGGCCCAGTGTTTATCAATAGGGGTCTGCTAGTTCAAAGCCCGCCTGCTAATAGCCTTCTCTGTCGAGCTGTTTAGGAAAAAAAGATGCATCCCGAGACGTCTTTTTGCGCTTTTCTTCCCATACAAGACCGCCTTCTGTCCAAATCGGTAAACTCGGGAACAGGTTTTGGCTGCGTACCAGCAAAGTCTATTCAGAACTTCCAGGCAAACTCCTGAAGGAATTAAATCAGAATGCTGTTAAGACCGTTTATCTAAATATGTGTAATGAATAAGCAATTACAGTAATGTTCCAAAGTTACTAACCCGAAACTTAATCAAATAAAGCAGGGGTTTTGTTAGTATGTAATTCAGGTTGTAGTCTGCAGGAGTTCAAGTAGTCTGTCTGCTCGAGTAGTCTGGATCAGATAAAGGATGAGTCCAAAGCGCAAGTGTGTGAGAGAGATCTCCGAGATGGCATACTGCGTGACTCGAGTGCTTTATTTTTATCCGATCGGTCCTGAGACCTTCCTGTTTCGCAGAAGAGTCCCAATGTGTAGTAGTAATACTCAACATTATCAAGACTGCCTGGGGAACCGGTGCTGAGTGGCTTAAAGACTTAAAAAGATTAAAGCAGTCCAAGTGGATTCTATTTAAACCTAAAGTGTTTTTGAATAGAAAGAAAACTTGTTTAATTCATATTAGATTTGGACTCCTACAGGGACATTGAAGGCAGGTCATGGTATTTTAATAAGAAGCTAAAAACAATATGAATCTACAGTCTGGGCAAGAAAGAAATCAGCCCCAGAAATAGCGTACTACTCTATGTATTTTTTTGCTTGTGCTGTTCTGATGGTTCCACAGACGTGAATCCATGTTGGGGTCACTTGTTACCAGCAGATAAGATGAATCCATTACTATTAAACTTTCATTACTCTATTGTGTGACCTTGCTGCCTTTGCTATTTAGTATGCCTCCAAGATAGCGAACACAGCCCCGTAGTTCAAAGGAAACTGACCAGAAAAATCGAGATCGCCCGAACTACACTAGGCATCCAGCCAAGTTTGATTGCGCCGGGCTCCAGATCTTCTCCAATTATATCCACCTTTTCTTTTCGCCGTTCGCAGAAGCGTAGTCGATGCACGCTTTCTACTCAAAAGCCTGAGCTGTACTGTATATTGGTGAAAGAATTAAAGCATAGACCCTGGGAAGGTAAGCACAATCGCAAACGCAAAAAGTGCTTTCGTTGTGCATGTAATATTTTCGTCTGGCTAAATGCATTAATACCAGGGAGCATAAGCTCATTTCTTGCATGGGAGGGTTGTTTAATCGAACACAGTGGCTGTTTGTGACGAGGCACAAATGATACGAAGATTCGGTGGATGGTGTAATAACTTCAGACCTGCCCATGTGACCGATCTCGTTACAGTGTAGCCAAACCCCTTATCACTGATATTGATATTTCACCTCGGAGTGATGATATCACAGAACTGTACACACACCAGTGAGAGCAGATAAGCTGTGTCTCACCATGTTATCGACTTGGTAGGACTATTGTTCCATCCACTAAGGATAGATTCATAAGTAACCTGCCTGATTTGTCTGATCTTACTAAACCACTAAATGCCAATAAGCTTGAGGAAATGTCTAAAAGCATAGACACGATCCTTACTAGCACATACAAAAGGTTAGAGGAAAAAAACAGCATGGTATAATAGTCATACTCATGCCCTCAGGAGAGCAACCCTGCAATCTGGAGAGAAAATGGAGAAAAACTCATTCAGATGTATTTAGAATTGCGTACAGAGAGAGAGTATGTTCAGCTACGGAAGCGTCAGCATTTTAACTTGCATTTAGAAGAATGTACTTTAACTACTAGTTCAACAGTAAAAAACCTGGGAGTTATTTTAAACGTGTCTTTTGAAAATCATATTACACCTATTACAAAAACAGGCTTCTTCCACCTTCTAAATGTTGCTAATATAAGCTAGGAAACATGTCTACAGTGTATCCGATGCAGAGAATCTCGTCCATGCATTGATGACCTCCAGACTGGACTATTGTAATGCATTACTAGGTGGATGTCCTGCATCATTAATAAACAAGCAACAGTTAGTCCAGAATACAGCAGCCAAAGTTCTCACAAGAAGAAAATACGACCATATAACCCCTACACTGGCTACCTGTTAAATCTGACTACAAACTATTGCTACTTTCTTACAAAGCCATAAATAGTTTATCTCTCCAGTCTAAGACACTACAATCCTCTTTGAAATCTCTCTGCTTTTCTACGAACTACTAGAAGTCCAAAGTCGAAATTTATCTCCAAAACCTTTGGAATAGTCTTTCTGACAGTGTTCGGGGCTCAGACACACTCTCCCAGTTGAAGTGCAGGTTAAAAACATATATTTTTAGCGAGTCCTACACATAAGACCCATCACATATCATAACCTTGTTACCTCCAGTACATCTGCTCACATGCACATTATCAACATGTGCTTGTTAATATAATAAAGAGCAACGACGCTAATTCCTTTCCGCTGCTTCTCTTTCTCTGTCCATCCCGAGGCTTCATGAGGTTGCGCTGGCTCCAGTCGTGTCTGGTTCCTCTCAAGGTTTCTTCCTCATACCATCTAAGGGGGTTTTTCCTTGCCACAGTCGCCTCCGGGCTGCTCATCAGGGATAAATACACATAATTCTCTTATATTAACATTTTTAGTTTTATAAGCCTTACGTTTTAAAAAGCTGCTTTGAGACAACAACCGTTGTAAAAAGCGCTATAGAAATGAACTTGATCCTGATTGGTCCACCAACGGGTTAAATCCGATCGGTTTCCTCGTCGCGTTTTGGTAAGTTCTCAGGGTTCTCAGGTGGCTGTCTGGGTTTCAATGCTTTACTTTGGAGCCAAATTCTATTAAGTATGACATCTCCATTCTGTTACCTGTGACTTTCCAAACTGCTTCGCTTCCCACCGATTTATATTCTCAGAACACAAAACTAGACCTGATGGAGGAAGCAAAACCCTGCCACATTACACAATGGTAGAAATAATCCTCCTGTTTTATGTACCTAAAGGATTTTACCTATGAGACAGCAGCAGCACTCAGAGAGACACTTAGGTGGAGGTAGAGTACTAACAGAATGGCTTATTGCTTATGGAAATGCAGTTAAAATGTGATTATGGTGGGTATAAAGGGTTGTCCCTACAATAGACCAAAGGGTAGTAATGCACACTGATAGCTTGCTTTTGCATCGTGCCACCTCGTTCCGTTACGCATGCAGGCCTCGGAGCACTACATATGGTTAAGAGGGGGTGTTCCAGACTGTTATTGCCCATCTGTAGCAATAAGATGAGCACAGTAAGAAATGAAGAGAATGACTCATGTGTGTGCTGTTTAAATGTATTGATATTACACCTGGTTTTTTTGTTGTTGTTTTTTTTTTTTTTAAATAACTACAATGTGACTAGGATGTTAAGCGTGAATTTCGATACCGCTTTTTAACCCACCCTCTTTGAAACTCTTTAAAACGTGCCACACGAACAGCTCAGGTCACTCGCAATCACTACTCGCACGTGCAAAATCGATAGGGGACGAACGGAGTCTGACAGCTTGTCGCATGGCGGTGTTGCAGCTCTAGCGTGGTTGTCTGATTAAATACTTCAGCAAGAGGGTAATGAGGTTTAATTAGCAGGCAGGAACCCGGCTGCCCCCTCCGCTCGAGATGCTTTTTTTGAGCCGTAGATCTCTCCACAAAATGTGTTGAGTTTTCATATTTTCCCAGACTTGATCAAGCTTTCAACACTATTTAATTATGCACTGAAAACCCAACCTATTATAAACCAATTTGACTGTTGTCCCTGCAAACTCGCATTAAAAGAAAATTATTTGGTCATAACTAACCTGCAAATCCTAAGGATCATAAGTTATTGAGGGAAAAAAACTGACCAAATGTGTCTTAATGGAAATACAACTTTTTTACTAATAAATTGCATCCACAGGATGCTTCATCTCCTCCAGGTTTGGTTGCCAGCACCATTATTTCCAAACTAGCTGATGCCCTGGATTAGATGAGGATGCCTATAATGAAAAAATAATAGCTCACCTGCCAGCCAATCAGGAGCAAGTATTCTCTCACGGCTCTTTTTAATATGTCATGATGCTACACTTGAGGTGCGTTAACAAAAATACCTTTCTTCAATAGGAACGGAAGAACATAAAATAACCCTGAATATTTGCGAGAGTTTAGTAAGAGAAATGCTGACTGTGTCGAATTCATGCTTGAGAAAACCGAACAGAAGTGGCGGGAAAGACAGAGAGAGTAATTCTCGAACTTTCACTCAGGTGTGAAAAGAAGCAATTGCGAAGCTTGATATCGTGTGCACGAAGTGTGTGATGACGTGACATCGAAGCATGAAAGTGAACAGAGGGTCTTGGCGCCATCTTAACAAGCGAATGTGAAAATCGCTTACAAGCACGCTTGGCTCGGGTTCAGGTGGAATTCCCAGCCTGATTATGAGGGCTTGTATGGTAAACAGCTAGTGGCTTGTTGCTGCTTTGGATGTGGGTGTCTCGCTGTGTGTGTGTGTGTGTGTGTGTGTGTGTGTGTGTGTGTGTGTGTGTGTGTGTGTGTGTGTGTGTGTGTGTGCACGTGCCTCACTCATTCAGAAATGGCGCCGCGACTGGGATTATTTTAATCAAAATGAATTTGCCCATCTCGAAGCAGCTGTGAGTTCTTTGCGAAACTACGTTACCCAGGATTCCCAGGGCGGCCTTGTAAACATTGTCAGACTACGGTGATGTAAAGGTCTGGAGAGAAGCCATTGGCAGTCAGGCTAACTGCTCCGTAATGAAGTTGGAGTTGATTAGACTGCAGCTGATCAAGTCTACGCATCCCAACCCAGTGTTTCGCTCCACAAAATGACTTCATTAGACCGTTTCGTCTGCCCTGCAACTCCGGTCGTTACCATTATATACCTGGAGTCTCTGATTAAAACCGTATGTACGTTAGCTTAGGACAGAGACCACGGCCTGAGAAGGAAGACCGAGCCAGTGATACCTGTCTGGCTTGTTATGACACGCCCAAATCAGTCTGAGATCGCTGTCTGGATGATTACAGTCTCTGATGTCCTTAGATGTTACTCACAATTCTCTGGGAGGGAGGCATGCATGCTGGCCTGCATGTTAACACCCACACACTGAGAGATGAGAGGCAACTCCTAAGAGTGCTCGAGAATAAAGAAGCAGCCGTTTGAATAGGAGGACAAATGTTGCGGTGCTTATCTTGGGTGACCCATGTGCCTGCTCTGAAACCTGCAGATCTGCTTACACAAAGACAGCACACACACTCACTAAATTCCAAGCGACTATAGTAAAGAACTCTGTATTTAAATATCAGATCAGGGCTTTGTAACGTATTCAAGCACACTGACTGCCGTTAAACCTTAGTTTAAGCTTAGGATCACCATCCAGCTTGAAGCCTGAGTTTTTCTGGCTTTCTGATTAATTTCTCTTAATACTTTTTTCCCCCCTCAAGAAAAGTCCTTTTCCAATATAATATTCCCTCAACTTAGTGCTGCCACCCCCATGCTTTAACAGTCAGACTTAAATTTAAACCATCCAGCTTTCTTCTCTATGCATAGCACAGTAGGTCTTAGTACTGGAGTCACAGTCTGGTTTTTTTTTTTTTTTGAATATTATGAATTTTTATTATGTATATATTTTATATTATTATTAGAGTAGAGGCTTCTTTCTTTGACAGCCTTACATACATAATGATGAAGAACTCTCTGATTTGATACATGTACATATTTGTACTATATAGACGAGCTCGTGGATACCTAACCATTTTTTTTTATTTTGGAGTAGGCTTGTGGGGATTTGTGCTCATTCAGCCGCGTGGGTGTTAGTAAAGTCAGGTACTGATGGGTGAGGAGCCCTGGGGTCCAGTCAGCGTTCAAATTAATCCCAAAGGTGTACAATAGGGTTGAGGTCAAAGCTCTATAAAAAGCTACTCTACTTCAAACCATGTAAACCATATGCTCGTGGAGTTTGCCTTGTACACAGCAGCATTGTCATGCTGGAACACAAACAACGTTTGGATCTCCTAGTTTAAGTGAAGGGAAAAGTTTGGATACATTTGTTTGGACCACATTGGATACAATTGTGTGTCTCGACTGGTTCAAAAAAAGAATCACATAAGACTGAAAAATTCCCTGTTTATTGTACTTTCCCCATTTTCTGTTGTCACATGGTCTAAACTATAAAAAAAAAAATCTATTTATATTGACTTGACAGTTGATTGACAGAGGTCTTGCCGCACTACACCGTCATTTCCCTGTAACAGCGCTGAGGGAGTCTAATACGCGTACACGGCCGCCATTTAATCCATATCAGCGAACTTTAAAATGAGGCGAATCGATCAAAGTGACCAAACAGAGCACTTCCTGGCAACATTAAAGCAACGAGATACAAAAGCTATAAGGAAAAACCGCACAGAGGCCATGTGGAGAAAATAAAATAATGCAATATCTATAAAAGTCTAATAAATCTTTATTTGTGGGCAGAGTCCTCTCTCGTTTTGCTGCGGCAGAGCTTTTTTTTTTTTTTTTCGTGTCACTGATGAAACGTGTTGACATACAGCATATGCTGAGGGGGGCCCCCAGAAATATTGTTTAATTACAACCTCGTCCGTGCAGTCGTATATCAAAACGTTTTTTTTTTCTTGTCGTGCGGCCGAGCACACTTTTTTTTCCCTTCCTCGTTCTTGTTCTTTGCCCCTCGTTCTCTATCAGCTTGATTAGCGAACAGATGCTCGGTGCACCGAAATGACAAGTGTCTTGGAGGGAATATGCAAATGTGCTGTCGGAGTAGCAAACAGTAAAACTACAAAGTGGTCAGGTTTTCAAAAATCATGAGCTGTAATGTTCCTACAAAGGTCTACCACTGATTTATAATGATCTCATAATGGTACACCGTTCCGGAATTATCAAACGATCTGTCTTTGTTTACCCTATGAACCGTTCTTCTTCTTCTTGCGTTTTGCTATAAGATATCGTCAAGGCTAAGTCCGTGCGGCGGCAGTTCGAAGATGTGCCGTTTCTTAGATATTGCTGTGCATTGGCAGGGGCCATGGAGTTATTTCCATTTTCCGATTTCCTCAGAGGATAGCCAGCTGACCCTCTGTCTCGCTATCACACGCTGTCTTTGACAGTCCTCTGTGACGGATTAAAACAGTTTCTTCCACCACATTGACAAGCCAGGAGTGAGCAGGAGCTCGTGTGCGACGAATGTTAAATATCAATGGGAAACAGAAATGAAGGCTCCGTCTCAATCGGGACGTTTTAACCGTGATGCGATATTCGGAATTTTCTGAATTATTTCACACTGTGCCACAGGACAACCAGACATCCGCAATTAGCCTTTCCAAAATCCAGGGCAGGTTTGCGAGAGAAAAGAACGGCTGGCCGTTCTGCGTGCGAATTAATTACGTCAATCATGGGATGTTGACAGGAAACTAGAAAATGCAAACAGAACTCAGCGACCCACGAGCTGAAATTATAGAGCTATGTACATGTCTGTTGGCCAGAGCGTAATTAGGCACACACCCCGCTAATAGGTTTCACATCATGCTGATCAGCCTCATCACACTACCACCCCACCCCCACACGAACACAGTTTTTAGCGTGATATTAAAATTGTTACGTATATATTATGTGCTATTGATACTTCGTTTCGATTCACATGTCAGTTTCTGGGTTAAACGGATATTAATCTTTTGACCAATAAGAAAATGTGTCATAGCAAAGAATAAATGTAGAACCATATCTTACACAAAAATTGCCCATATACAATGAAACGACTGAAAAACCTAACATCCTTGTACTGAGACACTATAGCAAAGAAGGAAGCTTCAGCCGGCATCATTTCCATCAGCTGTTTATTTCAGTTCAGTTCTGTTTCACTTGTGTAGCGCTTTTAATAACTGAAATTGTCCCAAAAAGTAGCTTTCCAGAGATATGAGGTTATAAAATAGGAATTTATATGTTAGTACCTAAAAGTTTAGTGCGTATAAGTTTATCTCTAATCAGCGAGCCAGTGGCAAGAAAAAGCTCCCTGAGATTGAACGAGGAAGAAACGTTGAAAGGAACCAGACTCAAAAGGAACCCATCCACATCTGGATGGCACAGAATGTCCATTTATCACTGCTTTATTGTCACTATTGTTGAGGTGTGCTGTTCAATTAACTGGAGTGCCGTCAGGGCCAGCAAGGTCTTCGCTTTTCTTCATGTTGGTCACTCCAGGGTCCCCTAGATGGCATAACATTATGACCACCTGCCTAAAATTGTGTTGATCCCCTTTTGCCACCAAAACAGTCGTGACCCTTCGAGCATTAACAGCATTAACTTATTCAGCAGTTTGAGCTACAGGAGCTCGTCTGTGGAATCGGAACACACGGACCAGCCTTCGCTACCCATGTGCATCAATGAGCTTCGGTCGCCCACGCCCCCGTCGCCCCTTTATTGGACCACTTTTGATAGATACTGATCACTGCAGACCGGAAACATCCTATAAGAGCTGCAGTTTGGAGATGCTCTGACCCAGACGTCTAGCCGTCACAATTTGGTCCTCGTCAAACTCGCTCAAATCCTTACGCTCGCCCATTTTTCCTGCTTTTAACACATCAGCTTTGAGGACAAATGTTCACTTGCTGCCAAATATTTTCCAACTACTAACAGGTGCCTTGATGAAGAGATAATCAGTGTTATTTACTTTACCGCTCATTATATTATAATGTCATTATGTTATGCCTGATCCGTGTATATATGTGTGTGGATTTAATAGATTTTTTTTATTCCACAATTGCTGACGGAAAAGAATACATTTATTTGGTCCAGATACACTTATATGGGCATTTACATACTGGACTTTTCAAGAAAACCTTCAGGAAAGGTCAGCTGAAACAGTTTAAAACAGTTAAGCTTTTTCATGAACCATTTATACTTTTGTGTTGACTTTCCCTATAATTTGCACATACCACCTTAATTTAAATCCCCACAATGCATATAAAAATGAAAACCAGGGTCATTTTATGAGGGTAATTTTGTTGCTTCTGTTATAAAAATTATGTATGCAGGCATTGCAGTTGTGGCTACAGTGAAAGGAGACTTGCTGAATTCTTTTCATTGTGTTTCTTGCTTTAGTAAGGGCATTTACTCTCACTACATGAGGTACCAGTCTGTGATACAACACACTGTTATGCTGCGTATATAATATTGATGGTTTCTATAGCCGAGGCGTATGGTATTAAGAGGTGGTTTGATTCAGATAGGACACCATTATTTACAGTCTTAATCGATCCTAGTTCTTGAATTGCTTTTCATGGATCTATTTAATGTATCTATTATGGATATTTATTTTCCGTCTCTATGAATTCATGCGGTATGTTGAGGAAATGCTGCGATGAAATTTTTTGGGATTTGCTAGTTTGTTGTAAAGTGGCATCTTGTTGCATTAAAACATTAGCCAGCATAAGCAATCGGCAAGCTGCAACTAGTGGGCCCTTGTGCAAGACCCTGAGCTGCACAGTTTAAATATGTTAGTATAAGTGATATCATTGTAAGGATGAGGACATGCGCTAATTCGAAGTTTGTTGAAACGCTTTGTGTTCTCATAAAATGTTGTCATCAGATTCAGATTTTTAAAATGTGCGAATGAAATATCATCATCCAGCCCGAGAATTTCAATGTGGTTACAGCGATGATAAAGCTTGTATCTCTCTTTACCGCAGATGAGCAGACTGAGACCGATGTGGTCAATGCACACGCCTTCCAGACACCCTGCTTTTTCGCGTAGCTACAGTCGACAAGTATATCTCAATCCAGGAATTATTTCTCAAGCGATTTAATATGTTTGCGCCGATCCTACGCACAAGTGGGCAAGAATTTCCAAACAAATCCCAGAGCAACCAGAAGTAGCTTTAATGTGACTAATCCATTTTACACCTGACAAAATATGCAAACACACAAATCCCCAGGAAAGAAAGAAACCCCCAAAAAAAGCGCAAGGACACACAATGGCTCGAAAGACTTTTCCCGCGCGAGGGAATGCATCAGTGTGGCTTAAGGCATGATTTATAGCGCTTCCATACACTATTTGTATGCATTAGCTCGGGTTAAATGATCGCGCGGGCATGCAGATATGACAGGAGACGCACTACTGTTAACCGGCTTTAGGGTTCTCTCGAATTAATCACGGTGTCGCCGGCGATCCATCACCCTAATTGCATGTGATCCTACGCGAGCGTCCGGGATTTTAACACCGCTAATTCATTTACACGTCAAAGGAAGCTCTCGGCCCTCGCCAGCGTGACCGTTTCCGAACGAGGGAAAGTGCAGCTGGTGTTGGACGGAGCTCGAGGTTAAGTTGCCGTAACTGCTGACGCTGTATGGAGCTTGGACCTGTGAACAGGACGTCGACTTCATAATTGTGTGCGTGTGTTGAGGTGGAACTCATTTGCATTGGGTGTGTACTTCTTTGTGTAACACTTAAGAGCCATAAAGGCATGGGATTAATGCTAGGAGTTTACACTTGAGGGTATGGGTGTGTGGGTGGAGCAGTGGACTGGGACAAATTTTTGCCAGCTCCTTATTGGCTAATCTCAAGAGGACGTAGCGTGTGTCGGTAAGAAAAAGTAGTCGCACCTGAGCACGGTAACCAGGACTGAGCTGGCATTCATCAGTCTGGAAGTGTTTGTGTGTCGGCGTGTGTTTGTTCACACTATATCTTATCTTGATCTGCTTTCGACGGTGTGTGTGTGTGTGTGTGTGTGTGTTTGTGTGTGTGTGTGTGTGTGTGTCACAATCTGTGATGATATATTCCATATCTGTTTGCTGGGTTTGCGATGTAGATGAAAGCAGGTGGGGTGTATGTGTGTGTGTGTGTGTGTGTGTGTGTGTGTGTGTGTGTGTGTGTGTGTGTGTGTGTGTGTGTGTGTGTGTGTTGGGGGGCCTGGAGTAATGAATTTCTGTAGGCCTCCAGCAGTGCTGCAGTAATGAAGGCCAGAAGTAGCAAAAGAAATGGCCTTGAAATAAATGAAGCGTTCATATGCTATGAATGAGGCTTGATGGGATGTGTGTGTGTGTGTGTGTGTGTGTGTGTGTGTGTGTGTGTGTGTGTGTGTGTGGGGGCTGATAGCTGCTTATTTATGTCAGGTCATATATTTTCTGAACTCTACTCACAACGCCTGAGGAAATAAAGTTCAGAAGACACCTTACACACATACATGAAAAGACAGAACTATGTGAGGATGGTTCGGTATTTGTGAGTGTGTGTGTGTGTGTGTGTGTGTGTGTGTGTGTGTGTGTGTGTGTGTGTGTGTGTGGGTGTCTGCCCTTTCTTTACACCGCTAAGCTTTACTCAGTCAGTTTTGTTATAAAACTAGGAAAAAAACGCCTCGTCCCTTGTTTAAGCGCATCAAGCACGTGTGTGTGTGTATGTGTAAGTGTGTAAGCGGACATGCCGGTGTGTTATAAAAGGGCACTGGTGTGTGTAATGATTCTGTCGTGTCTGTTGTATTCTAACAGAAATAAAAAGACAACAATTCTAAATGAAATGTACTGAACAGAGCCACCCGCAGCCGAAAGCAACGATTCACTATCGTCTACAATACAAAAAACTAGCAAATGGATTGAAGCCAAAAGTCAAGAATTTCATTTCCAGTGTTTGCAACCCAGTAAGAAATAAAAACACCAGAACAGCTTCAGGGTCCGAAATAACAAACTGTGTGAGCAGCGTTACCTGTTATACGCAAAAAAACAACCCCAAAGCATTCACGTCTCCATAAAACCTCAACCCTGTATCTGGTGAAATTTACCCATTGATGGAATTATTTTGATATGTATTACAACCAAATCTGGGTGTGGCCAAACCCTGAATTACACATTAATCAAATACAACTGTGTCTCAGTTTTTGTCTAGTTGTGTCCTTCTTACTGAATACATTTTTTAGATACAGTGTTGGATAGAATTTTTCATACTGAAACCAACAGTAGGCAGTCAGTAGTAATATGTCAGCTGTAAGTAGTCTGTAGGTCATCTGGAGGCAGTAAGTAGGTAGTTAGTAGGTTGTCTGTAATCAGCAGAGGTGGCAAAAGTACACACATCTTTTACTTAAGTAGAAGTACAGATACTCATGTTTTAAAATACTTGGGTAAAAGTTGAAGTACTGATTATACTTTTTTACTCAAGTGAAAGTAAAGAAGTCTTGGCTCTGACATGTACTTAAGTAAAAAGTAGTTATTACTTCTACCTGTTTTAGCTGATAACTGGACCTCACATCATATTAGATAGATAGATAGATAGATAGATAGATAGATAGATAGATAGATAGATAGATAGATAGATAGATAGATAGATAGATAGATAGATAGATAGATAGATAGATAGATAGATGGATGGATGGATGGATGGATGTGATAGCCTAGTGGTTTAATGTCAGGGTTGTTTTTTGCACCTTTACTGTTTCTTATTACACTATACTGTTATTATACTATACTGTTTACATGCTGTCTTTTGCACCTCTTGACTGCTGCTGTTTTTTTGCACTACATTGTGTCTGTTTATATTCACTCCCGGGTATAGTTTTTACAGTTCTCCTCATACAGTACTGTATATTCAGAGTATACAGTAGGTTTACTAGTTGGCGCTATCTCACGTTTTGTGTCTTGTCTTGTGTTGTCTTGTGTTTTCTGTCTGCACTGTTTGCACTAGGTTGCACTCGATGCACTTTATGTAGCTTGTTGTTGTTTAGTGTAGCACCAGAGTTCTGGAGGAACATTGTCTCGTTTTTACTGTGTAATGTGTACCACTGTGTATAGTAGAAATGACAATAAAAGCCTCTTGACTTGACTTGACTTGACTTGACTTGACTTGATGGTGAGGATCAGGGTTTGAATACTGCTTTCTTCCCGCTATTTACAATGTGGGTTCAACTTGTGCTACTTACATCTGTATTCGCTTCCTACATCTTTCTTTAGCGTTAAATTCTTGTGTTAATGGTTTGAAAAGAAAGATAGACCTGCTCCAATCAAGCTTCCCATCCTGTTTTTTCTGATGGCTTAGTGGCTTAGTCGCTAATGTTGGTGGTCAGGGTTTAAACCTGGCTTTCTGTCTGCTAGTCATGAGGTAGGTTAAATTCCTGATTCCTACATCTTCAAATTCTTGTTTTGATGGGTTAAAAAGAAAGATAGACCTGCTCTAAACAAGCTTTCCAGCTTGTCCTTCCTGATGGTTCAGTGGGTTAATGCTGGTGCCTCACTAATGGTGTGAATCAGGGTTCGAATCCTGCTTTGTCCCTGCTAGTCATGATATGGGTTTACTTCCTACGTCTGTCTTTAGCATTATATTCTTGTGTTGATGGTTTGAAAGAAAAGATAGACCTGTTCTAAACAACTGTCACAGCCGGTCCTTCCCGATGGTTCAGTGGGTTAAGACTGGTATTTCGCTGTTGGTGGGGTTCAGGGTTCGAATCCTGCTTTCTGTGTTTCTGTCTGGTCTGAATTTCTTGTTTTGAAGCATGAAATGAAGGATAAACCCCCCCAAAAAAGAAGGTGTGTTGTGGGACTTGATGGCTTTGTGATAAAAGCCTTGCCTCTGAGCTCAGAGGTTGCTGGTTCGAATCTGGCTTGTCCCCACACTGGGTAAGCTGTGTGGAAAGTAGTCTGTGGTGAACAATGAAGTGGTTGACTGTGAACAAAGGCTGTGACGACCTGCTGCTTCACAGCCTCAGAAAAAGTGAGGGTGATAGGTTTTTGGCATAATTTTCCCTATATATGCAAAACTAAGTCAATAATTTTTTGGACATTTTTGCTTCATAACCCCCTGTTTTCAACTTCTCAGACGCTGGGGGGGCAGATGCCCGGATATTGCCCCCCTGCTTCAGGATACACCCTCCGAAACCGTCCACATCCAACCTTCAATCCAGCCATTCTTGACACCTTCCACACTCTTAACTTCAAGCCCTGGCCGGGGTTTGAACCGGCAACCTCTCAACCCAGAGGCAAAGCTCTTCCAATTGAGCCACAGGATCTCCTGCAAGAACATGATTTTTAGGACCTTTTATAGTTCTTTATTAAAACTTTTTAAACAATTTAAAGGAAAGCTAAGTGGTAGGAATCGAACCGGGTGAGTCAGATAGCAGAGACCTCATCAATAACCACTACACTACCACAGGGGTGGCAAACAAGGCTTTGCTTATTGGACTCTTGGTTTTCTATAGTTAAGAGACCACTGTTTTCTCTTAGATCATGATGGTAAAGGGTCAAAACTTCTCCTTCCTGTTCATTCTCTCAGTAACTCGAAGTCTATGAGAAGTGACTCAGGTGCAAGAACCACATCTCCAACACCTGCACCACTGATATACCATGATTTGCCAGCAACCAATTTTAATGACCTTTCATTGTCCTGTTTTTAAAAACTTCTTATAATGTTCAATATGAAACTAGAGGTAAGAATCGAACCAGGGAAGTCTTTCATCATAGACCGCTAATGGCATTACTTCAAAACTCAAAACTTTGTTAGACATGTAAATAAGCAGGAAAGACAGAGACAGAGACAAAGACAAAGAGACACAGACACAGCTTTAGAAAGAGTGAGAAACAAATAGAGAGACAGCTAGAGAGAGACATATACAGTGAGACAGAGACATTTACTAAAAGAGACACAGAGACAATTAGACTGAGAAAATAGAGAGACAAGTGTTTATGGAAGTGTTTTTTTCCCGAGCGACTCTTAATGATCTCATTTACTAAATAAGCAGTAGTGAGTTAAGGGCTTGCTCAGGTGCCCAAAACTGGCAGCTTGGAGGTGTTTAAAATGTATCAAATTTTCAGCATGTGATATATATGTATAAAGCACTAAATGGTTTGGCCATTTAGTGGCCATGGTTTGGCTCCCATGTATCTCTCCAGTCTATTAACACGCTACAATCTGCCACGTTACCTGAGATCTTAAAACTCTGGACTTCTAGTAGTTCCTAGAATAGCAAAGTCCACTAAAGGCGGTAGATCATTTTCACATTTAGCTCCTACACTCTGTAGTAGTCTTCCTGACAGTGTTCGGGGCTCAGACACACTCTCCCAGTTTAGGTGCAAATTAACAACATATCTTTTTAGCAAAGCCTACACATAACATACGTCTCACATCATAACCTTGTGCTCCAGAACATCTGATCACATGCACATTATCAACTTGTGCTGTTAATAACATGAACAGCAGCTACGCTAATCTCTCTCCACTGCTTCTCTTTCTCTCCCCATCCCGAGACACCCTGAGATTGGCCAGCTCCAGTCACGTCCCACCTCATGAAGATTATGGACCTATGAAGAAGTAGATGCTGAACTCGCAAACATCCCGAACCATCTACCAGCTATCTATACCGAACCAGCTGGATCTGTGATGATCACAAATGTTGAGCTCATAAAACTAGGAGCTACTAACCATATAGACTGTATAAGACTGTAGAAAGAACATTACTTATAATCTTATACTCCAGTACTCATGTTAGTTCTCACTCTCCAGTGTTCTGTATTGTTGAAAGATTTATGATCAAACTCTTGATGTCACCCAAATGAGGATGGTTTCCCCTTTTGAGTTTGGTTCCTCTCAAGGTTTCTTCCTCATTACATCTAAGGGAGTTTTTCCTTGCCACAGTCGCTACGGCTGCTCATCAGGGATAAATACACACCATTCACCTTAACTGTTAATTCCTGTAAAGCTGCTTTGAGACAATGTCTGTTGTGAAAAGCACTATACAAATAAACTTGACTTTACTTGACTTGATATGTAAGCATATGTACAGTGATTAAATATAAAGGCTATAGCAGTGCAGAGACGTGTAGACATCGTTAAGAGCCTTTGCTATGTTTCCACACGGACAGTTAATGAGGTGATACCGGAGAGACTGCACCTTTTCAAGTCTTATATAGCTTATATATAGAAAATTATAGACATTTTACAGATTTGAATGATTATTAGTATTGTTTTTATCTGTACGATCAATAAAGACAGTAATTTAAGTTTGTGTCGCCATTATGAGGGAAAACCCCACAAAACGCCACCCAGAGGGTTAATTGTGTGATGATTTTGGTGTTTGATTTGAGACTTGGCGCATAAATAAAACAAAAGTTTACTGATTAAAAATATTTTTATCTGGAGTTTATTTATTCAATACAAAACAAATTAAAAATGTTGTTACCTAATGAATGTGTCCAGGCTGAAGATCCACATATAGAACACAAGCAGAAAAAAGATGATGATGATCAGGAATGTGTCTGTTCTCAGTCATGTTTACATCACTGACTCCCTCTGTCTCATCCACATTAACCCCAAACTTCTTACTGCCTTCTGCAATTCTTAGCTCCATAAACTAGTCTACATCTGTGGTGAGTGAGAGACAGGACTCTATACACCAGTGGATTGAAAAAGACACGCAATGACAGGAAATCAGTTGTTCGGCTGAAATTGGAACGCAGTGAAAATAAAAATAAAAAATTTCACCAAATCAATGGGTTAAAACTAAAGTAACGAGTCTGTTTTGAAAATGTAAGAAGTAGAAAGTACAGATATTTGTGTAAAAATGTAATGAGTAAAAGTAAAAAGTACCAGAAAAATCTACTTAAGTACAGTAACAAAGTATTTGTACTTCGTTACTTCCCACCTCTGGTAATCAGTCAGTGGGTCATCAGTAGGTAGTCTAGATGTCTTCACTAATTCTTCTGTCAGTGGGTCATCAGTGGGTAGTCAGTAGGTGGTCTGATGGTAGTCAGTATGTAATATGATGGTAGTCAGTATGTAGGCAGTAGGTAGTCTGATGGTACTGATGGTAGTCAGTATGTAGTCTGATAATAGTCAGTAAGTTGTCTGATGGTAGTCAGTATGTAGTCGAATGGTATCAGTATGTAATATGATGGTAGTCAGTATGTAGGCAGTAGGTAGTCTGATGGTACTGATGGTAGTCAGTATGCAGTCTGATGGTAGTCAATAGGTAGTCTGATGGTAGTCAGTATGTAGCCAGTATGTAGTCTGATGGTACTGATTGTAATCAGTATGTAGTCTGATGGTAGTCAATAGGTAATCTAATGGCAGTCAGCAGGTGGTTAATAGGTCAGCTGTAGGTTGTCAGTAGGTCATCTAAAGGTAGTAAGTTGGTAGCCAGTGGGTCTCTGTAATTAGTCGGTCGTCTGTAGGTAGTACGTCAGTAGGTAGTGCATCAGTTCATCAGTATGTATTAAGCAGGTCGTCAGTTGGTAGTCTAATGGTAGCTAGGATGTAATCTGATGGTGTTCAGTATGTAGTCAGTATGTAGTCTGATGGTAGTCAGTATGTAATCTGATGGTAGTCAGTAGGTAGTCTGATGGTAGTCTGATAGTACTGATGGTAGTCAGTATGTAGTCGGATGGGAGTCAATATGTAGTCTGATGGTAGTCAGTATGTAGTCTAAGTTCTTCTTGTGAAATGTTGCAGAAGCAGTACGTTTTTTTAGTGAACAGATTGAAGGTGTGTGACTGCTGAACTCACCTCCAGATCTCTCTCTCTCTCTCTCTCTCTCTCTCTCTCTCTCTCTCTCTCTCTCTCTCTCTCTCTCTCTCTCTCTCCCCATATCTCTCTCTCTCTTGGTCTGTCTTTCCCTGTCCTATTCTATCTCAGAAAATCTCTCCTGCTCACTCTGATTCTGTCTGTCTTTTTCTCTCTATTTGTTAATCTATATCTCTCCTTGTGTCTCTCTTCTCTTTGCCTCTTTCTGAATCTGTGTACCTCTCCCTTTGTCTCTCCTGCTCTTTCTGAATTCAAAATTAATGTCTCACTTACTCCGTCTGTGTCTCAATTTCTGTCTCGTCGTCTCTCTCTTACTGACTTGTTTTCTCGGTCTCTCTTTGTCTCTGATTTTCTTTCTCTTTGTTTCTCCCTCATAGTGTCATATTTGTAGTTAATAGCAGCTCTTAAAGTCTGCCCTCACTAATGGGATCCCATGAGAAAAAGAGAGAGAGAGAAACACACACACACACACACACACACACACACACACACACACACACACACACACACACACACACACACACACACACACACACACACACACACACACACACACACACACACACACACACACACACACACACACAGAGAAATGAAATACGCCACCCTCTGATATGCTCACAAACACCTGCTTCCCTCTGTCTCTCTGTGTGTCTCTGGCGATGAATTCTCTGATGTGTAGTCAAACACACGGCTGCCTGTGATGCTGTTTAAACATTAAAGACTCTGCGTCCAAGTGTGCGGGTGAGTGAGAGAGAGAGAGAGAGAGAGAAAGAGAGAGAGAGAGAGAGAGAGAGAGAGAGAGTGTGTGTGTGTAAAAGACAAAAACAATTAAGAACTTCATATTGGTGTTGAATCTTTTGAAGTGTGTGTGATTAGGAGAAACACTGCATACTTAACACAACTTGGTCCTAAAGGCCACCTCATTCACACCACCGTTCTTAGTTACAGCAGAAGATCTAAGAGGAACTCAGTATCGGATCAGGGATCAGAGATCAGGTATCGGACGGCACCCGGTGCTCTGAAATCTGATATTTGATGTCATTTAGAAAACGGAAAAAGTGGCATTGCTTCCCCACACACAAACAACCCCCCCCCCACACACACACACACACACACAAAGCAATCTGAAGTTCAGCTTTTCCTGCTGTTATTTGTGTAATGACAATACCAGTGTAGACGCAGAGAGACACATTCATCATTGTTTGGAGAGCTTGTGTCTGATGTGTTAAGTGGAGTGTAATTGGTCGCCTGCATCCAGCGTTGATGGCGGGGTGAAGATCGTTTTCATCTCCCCACTGAAATGGTGAAAGAAATGATCGGTGCAGAGATAGAGGTCAGCGAGGGGCGACACACACACTCACGCACACACAGGGCGTATCACTCGGATACAGTGCCCATTCGATGACTACACTCCAGGCCATGTGTCAAACTAAACAACAGGATGCATGTTGTTTGGTTTCACAGTGTGTCCTTTGATTGTGTGTGTGTACGCGTGTGTGTTTGTGTAGGGTTGGGGGTTTGAGGAATAAAACAAAAAAAGCTTTATACAGTAGCTTTAAAAGTATTTGATGGAAAATGTTTTCCAAAATGCTCACCGTCCTCATCATCATCATCATCATCATCATCTAAAATATGTAAACTTTAAGGAATTAATACTGGACACCTGACCATAAAATGTGTTCTTTCTGAACTTTCCATTCCCCATGTAGACCCCATTTGCTCTTATAATAACCTCCATCCTTCTGGAAAGATGTTCCACTAGATTTTAGAGTGTGCTTGTGGTGATTTGTGCTCCTTCACCCACAAAGGAATCAGTAAAGTCAGGTAAGGAAGTGTTGGGTGATGTGATCAGGCCTGGGGTGCAGTCAGTGTTCTGGTTCATCCCAAAGGTGTTCAATAGGGTTGAGGTCAGAGCTCTATAGAAGGAGATCTTCCCTTCCAACTCATGTAGAGCATATCTTCATGGAGCTGACTTTGTGCATGGTTATTTAATTGATATGTGTTATGTTAAATAGTCAGAATTCACAATCACTGTAATGACTGCAGCTGGAAACTCAGTATTTGATGTATAAGTTGTTTATGATGTAAAATATAAATTCGTCTTTCCGAGCAATTTTCTTTTCATCTGTGGAGTAATTTGGATTTGACACATCAGTATTTAGCTACATTATACAGTAGCTAACTGTATTGTCCCTGACCAGGTAGAATCAAATTACTCAGCTCCATATTTAGAAATTAACTCATTAACCCTCTCTCTCTCTCTCTCTCTCTCTCTCTCTCTCTCTCTCTCTCTCTCTCTTTCTGAGCTGTGGTTGATGGATTCTAGCAAGCTGAGGACCAACACACTGACACAGTTCTATAAGGGGCTCTTTGACATCTGGCAGCTTTTTAAGAGACGGAGGCGGGGCGCCACGTCTTTGTATTGGCTGCTGCGGGAACCCCTGGTTTATGGTGCGAGACTGGACGTGGCTTGTGATGCCACACCGGGGCTGCCTCGAATTTTACATCTGGCTAAGACATTACAGCTACAAAATATAACGGATATTGGTGGACCTGATCTAAATAATGTTCAAGCGGTAGCACTGTGTTTGGGAATTCAGTCTGAACGGCAGATTGGACATGTGCTGGACTTACTAAAACAAAGGCTGACACCAGAGGACAGACAGTTATTGACAGGATACTATAATGGTCAAGTGGTTCCGGCTCTTACGGATCCCTTTCCAGAACTTCGAATCACCCCTGATTTAAAAGGTCTAACTGGGGCCTTTCTGTGTCTGGACAGGCTGGAGGACTTGAGTTTTCAGGACTCTCGGAGTAAGGTGATTTACACATGTTGTGTAAAGGTTTTAAACAAAACGAGCCTTAAAGGTCGGAAGGATACGGTGTGGAGAGAGAAATTGGGGTTGGAAGACGATGTAAAACCAATATGGAGAGTTTTATACAAACCGCCTTTAGATAAGTGCACGGGTGATCTCCAGTGGAAAGTTTTACATGGCACAGTTGCTGTTAATGCTTTTTTGAATATTCTTAATCCTGCTGTGTCAGATAAATGTCCTTTTTGTAACGAAAGGGAGACGATTTTTCACTGCTTTTTGGAGTGCTTAAGGTTGAAGGAGCTATTTGTGGTACTTGAACGAACCTTTTTGAATTTCGGTGAGATATTTTCTCTTCGAAGCTTTATTTTCGGTCCATATTTTAGTGCATCCCAAAGGAGAAAGGGTCAGTTGTTGAACTTTTTGATTGGACAGGCTAAAAGATCGATTTATATTACAAGGCAAATAAGGTTGGATGGTAGGGAGGGGCAGAGAGTAGAGTTGGTTTTCAAGAATGTGGTGAAAAGTCGTGTCCTGATTAATTTTAAGTTTTATAAGTTAATCAACGATGTGGAGAGTTTTGTGGAGAAGTGGGGTTATAAGGAAGCCATCTGCGGTTGGATAGATGGAGCGTTATTTTTTAACACTGTTTTTTAATGGGTGGTGGGTTTAGGGGAGGTCGTTTTGTGTGGTTGTGCAGAGATGTATGTGGTGTGTATTGAGTTCATTAAGGTGATGTTTAAGTTTTAAATTTATAAGGTGTGTTTGTTTTTATGAATGAATAAAGTTGTTTTGAAAAACTCAAAAAAACTCTCTTTCTTTCTTTCTCTCTCTCTCATCTAAAAACGCTCTGCTTCCACACTTCCGTTTTCAATTGTTTCTCAAAAGTTGCTGAAACGTATTAAAACGCTTAGGTCCCTATACAGCTATTTCCGGCTCTTTGAAACGTCGCAGCAACCACTAAGATGCGACATTGTTTCCTTCGTTTTTTACGCTCCGCACTGCGACGTGAAAACTGCATTTTTAAATTGATCCACTTTAGAGAGATATTTAAAAAGCTACGTTTTCACTGACTAAGAACGGCACATCAGTGTGGACAGAAGGCCGAAACGGAGAGACAAAAAAGCGTTCTCAAACAAAAACATATTAGTGTGGACAAGGCCTTAGTCTGAGGCTTTTCTCTCACTCTGTCTCTCTCTCTCTTTCTCTCATTTTGTTTCAGGTTGTGTCTTTCTTGGTTTATCTGTGTCTCTGTCCTGCCCACTCTCTGACTCTCACATGCTTTTTTTCTTGTTTATTCTTGTTTTGTTTTTTCTGTCAGTGTCCCACTTTTTTGTTTAATCCGTGTCTCTTTTTGTCCTTCTCATTTTTCCTGTATCTTTCCTCCTTCCTGTATCTCTCTCTCTTTATCTTTTTACCAGCTCTCTCATTGATTCTTGGTGTGTCTGTTTCTCACTGTCTGTCTGTCCTATTCTCTCTGTATGTCCCTCATTGTCTCATGTTTTTTTGTAAGAGTTTTCTGTCTTTATCTCTGTCCTCCAACACACACATACACACACACACACACACACACACACACACACACACACACACACACACACACACACACACACACACAATTAGAAGGTGTGAATGTTCACTTATTCCATTGTTAATCTGAAATCCATACGGCCAGGGTTTTCCATAAACGCTTTATTCCCTGCGGGAGATTTAACCAGTCCTCTGAAGTGATACGTTCTACAGATGGGATGTGACACACACACACACACACACACACACACACACACACACACACACACACACACACACACACACACACACACACACACACTCATTCACACACTCACAGACATTACATTTTAATTACCAGCACATTGAAGATGAACGAAACAGTGTGTGAGGGCTTCCATGTAGAACATGACCCATTACTACACTCGGTACCAAGGTCATTGCAGGCAGGTGTGTGTTCCTTTGATTAAAGTCTTCTTTATATATAATGTGGGATGCTGAGTTAGCAGGATTGAACATCATCCTGATCTATCATCTGCTGTCACAATAAACATGGCTTAAACCCACACATCGAACGCAAGCCTGTATTTGCAGTGCATTTGAGTCAACAACGTGTGTGTGTTTGTGTGTGAGCAAGAGATTAAGGCTTTACTCCGCTTATTCTAATTGCACCGTGTTTATTTCTCGCCGTTTTTCAGACACATTTCCACATTACCATGCACAGTAAGCTCATTAACGCAACTCCGAACCATCAATATAAACACAACACCTTAAAAAAATCCCTGCAGAAATGATTTCTCCAGTTAATATGGTTTCCTTCAGTTTATTACCAAAGCATGATGTTGGCCCACACGAACACAAAGTGCCAATGACGGCAACATGTATAATTTCCACCATCTGGCTGAACCATTAGTGCTGGACCAGCTTCTTCAAGCCTACAGACTAATATAATTACATACTAATATAATATTATTTAGTGCATTTTGATGAGATTATACAATTTCTGCATTAGTATGGTCTTTCTTAGCCTACGCATACATCGTTTTTTTCGAAAACTAATGCAATTTTGCTGAGTGTGTATTAGGGGTGTAATGGGTGTAATGGTACTTGTTTCATACTGAACCCTTCAGTGCACATACTCTACTGAATGCAATTCTTGTTTTACGTGCAACATGTTAAGTTGCAGATCACAAGTTTGTTTAGTCTTCCTTACACTCGCACTTGGAAAAATAAAATATATAAAAAAAAGAATTTGAATAAATCGAATGAATGCAAAACAGTTCTTTATTATATAGATTAAATTGAGTAGATATGCCATATCGCTAGACTATGACAATGACGGCAATGACAGGAAGTCATGGATTTTGCACGTGTAGAACAAAATCTTTTCTCACGTTTCTGGTATGGATCGAGCAGCAGTGTCGCTGTCTAGCGATATCGATATATACTCAATTTAATCATTTTTATATATATATTAAATTCTTATATTATATAGATATTATATTATAATTATATATTATTCAGTTTTTTTTTTTTTTTTACCATGCAAGCATTTTATTTAAAATACTTTTTTTTATGTCAATTGTTGATGTTATTAATAATAAACACTTAATAAAAAACGACAAGCAATTCTATATTTTGTATCTCTTTCCCCTAACTCTACTGAAAATAAAACCGAAACGTGACTTTGAAAAAGAGGTACGTACCAAACCATACCAAATTTTGCGTACTGTTACATCCCTAATGTACAAAAATACAGATAAAATGGGGACACAAAATATAAAGCAGAAACTTTTAAGTGGAAATGTGCAAAATGTTGAATATATGTTCACATTTCTGTTCCTGGTTTGACCAATTACCCAAAAGAACGATGTCCTAGTCAGTATCCAGATGGTCTAAGAGTTGTCCATCAGTACATCTGATTTATTTACTGAATAAATGGAACATGAAATTTTATTTTCCTGTTTTTTTCTATATGAAAGACTTGATTACTTACATTTCTATAGCAGGACAAAATCTTAGACTTAAAACTAATACCAATTTTGGGTTTCAGTCTTTATTCCCTTCGTTTCAGCCAAAAAAAAGAAGCATCTCTTGTATACATTTTCCCCCACCACTCAGCTAAAACATGTTTGGTGGTTAACATTGTAAAACATTCTTCCCACAGAAACCCTCACTATATCAACAAATACCTATATTTTAGTCCATATATGTGGAGTGTCGGCTCAACAAGTTCCTGTGTAAGTCGATAAATTGAAACAAAACCCTGGTTGAAAAGGTGATCTTTTTTTTTTTATCAAATGTGTGATTGTACCATGTACCAAGGGCTCCATTTTCACTTCTTCGTTCTACAGCATTTAAAAAAAAAAATGCCTCTGGCTTATCAAGATGCTGCCATGCATACATCAGACATTGTTTTTTTGTGATAAGGTCTTAAGCAAGTTTTCCTCCTGATGACTCTTCCATGCAGACCATGTTTGTGCGATATCACTCCTGCTAAACTTTCCTGCAGGTCCTTGGGATTCTACATATGTTTTCCGAAAAGCTGAAGGGCAGTTCTTTTTTAAAGGTTTGTCTGTCTTTCAGATCTTGCCTTGATGAGAAGGTTTTTACCTTCACATTTTTTTCTGTACTCAAATACATTGAAAGGCCGTGCATTTCACACCTAGACCTTCAGCGGTGTCATGCCTGAATCAATCCACCTCTTAATACCATTAGTATGACGTCACAGATATAGAAACCGTCAATATTATTGAGAAACGCAGTATAACAGCGTTGCATCACAGAGAGGTATCTCATGCACTGAGATTGGAAGTCAATAAACACAAGTCTCCTTTTACTGCAGCCACAACTGCACCACCCACATGCATCCTCTCAGGCAGAAGTTCGCAAGTGCCTCCTTTGTTCACCCTTTTTCGCGCTAGTTTGTGTCCTGAGCTGCTCTGTTTTGTCTGTTTGCAGTCTTTTTTTCTTGCACTTTATTTCGCTACGACAAATCACTTTTAAGTCCTTAGCTCTGTGTTGTTTATGTAGCACCAGGGTCCTGGAGAAACCTTGTCTCATTTAAATGTGTACTGCATCAGCTACAGGTTTTTATGGTCGAAATTACAATAAAAGCTTCTTGACTTTACTTGACTTGTTTTTTTTTTTCATGTATTTTTGTGAAATACAGTTTTCCTGGGGATTTGAAATGAAGGCAATGTATATATATTTTTTTCTTTAATAATCTATCAAATAGCCAGTGGTGCCTGTATACATCTGAAAGGATTTTTAATGCTAGGCTGTGGAACTGCAAGTTGATTTTGATTTTATTTTTGTATGAAGATTTGTACATGTGCTGTATTAATGCTGTATTTATGTTTCAGTTCAGACGAACTTGCATTACATTACTGGCATAGCTGATCCTGGCACATGGGGGTGTTCGACTACATTTGGGGTACGTGGAAACCCGTGTTCTTTTGTGTTGCGTGTGCGGCACTATGTGCAGCTTTCGGTATTGATTTAACAGGCTCGGCCTCAAAGCCAAAGGGCCATTGATTTTATTCGCACAGCCAATCATCCAGACAGAGTCCAGACCTGACGCTGTGCCATGTTTCCAGTGGCTGACTGACTGACACACACACACACACACTTTTACAACTGCAGCCACACTAGATTATAGCTTACCACAAATAGGCAATATTAAACATGTCTAAAAAGCAGAACAGTGTCTAAATAAGTTTGCCTCTCACTATGAGTAAATACCAAACCAGTAGACACAAATTACTGTATTTATTTTTTTTCAGCACAAACAGTGCACGATTAAACAAAGCCCCTCAGAGACCGAAACAGACAGAGGGAAGGGAAAGGAAGCTGGCCTCCTTTTTCGCTCTTTCTCTCTCATCTCTTTATCTCTCTCGCTCATCTTTTCATCTCATCCTTGCGCTCAGCACTCGTCTACCTGTTCCTCCCGCCAAGTCTTCGCTCATACATCACGCCGTCCCCCCTTTGTCTCTCCTAATGAAGTTTTGGTTCTCATTGTTCGCCTTCCTTTCGCTCTACTGTTCCAAAGCGAATCCATCTCGCTCTCTTTCTCTTTCTCTCACCATCCCTCTTTTTTTTTTTTTTTTTTGCTTGTCTCCTCTACAATCGCAGGTGAGAGAGGTTTAATAATTCACGAGCAGAGTGGGCAAAGCGCTCGAACGATGCGTAGCTTAATGCAAATTCCTTTAACCAGTGATGAATTATTTCGTCCTTTACATCTGACTGCTGCACAAACACACATACACACACACTCTCTCTCACACACACCCTTCAGAAAGCTGTACAATTTACCTAATGGCTAAAGCTAAACAGGCTTTTCCGTAATCCTTTTTTGGCTGACTACAGTAAGCATTTGAATATAACCTCATCCATTAGGCCGCATTAAAAAAACAGATCAGATTAGCTTTGAGGTCTGGATTGGGTTGATTTAGATTGGATGTCTAAATATAGTTCTGTTTACGGTGCTGAGAGCCAGTGGCAATATAATCCCAGATAAAGGATGCTAATTTCTGCGTGGGCAGAAATAAATCGAACTACAGAGAGATGGATTAGGCTGAAAGCAGCTGGAAACTTACAATATAAAATATTAGGATAGGAGCATATGAGTTCAAGGAAAACAAAAAGCTGATTTTTTCCAGAAATTTGGAGTATCTTTTACTTTGTGGAAGAATAGAACAGCATCCAAATATTCACTGAATATGAATAATTGACAGTATAGCATGGAGAAACCAAAATACCATAGCTGGTTACTGGTCACAAAAAATGTGGTCAATTACTTTCTGACTACATAACTAATGTTTCCTTGTAGTGTGTGTGTGTGTGTGTGTGTGTGTGTGTGTGTGTGTGTGTGTGTGTGTGTGTGTGTGTGTATAAATATATATATATATATAGCTTCTAGAGGCTAAAGTGGCAAGTATTTAGTGTGACCTCCCCTTACACTTGAACAACAGCAGGAACCTGGCTCTCGAAAACCTAAATGAAATGGAACTCTAATTAATGTCAAATTGACTGCTGTGAAAAAGGTCTATTACGCCAGGTTTGTGTTCAGGCTTTTTGTTTGAGTTTATTTCATTGAAAGCTTGTTAATAAGACCAACTTTCGAGATGCCAGATCACAGAATTTGACAGACATAAAATCATACTTACATCATACTAAATATATATATATATATATACACACACACACAAAGCAAAATACCCTTTTCATTACAGCTTCATTGTGGCATGTTTATAATGAATAGATTTTCTAAATTGTTCTCAGGTTGCTCATTAAATATAAGATAGTTACTGTATAATAAATAAGCTAAACCATTAATATGGGTCCATAAGAAAAATTGTTCTCTGATGACCAATTTAGGTTCAGATGGCCTGCATACAAACTAATAGGTTGAAATCTATAAAAAGAGAAGGGTGTATTAGTGCTAGGTCAATCAATTTCTAGTGATTCAGCTGTGGATGAGCTAACAAATGTTTTGTTTTTAAAAAATGAGATAATGTAGCTTAACCCTCGGAGGTCAATTGCAATAGCTAGGTTTAGTAGTTTTAATAAATACCCTATTTTTAGGTGTTTTGTGTATTATTCTAGCAAAGCTATAAGACCAAACAGTATGTATGTTTGGTCTTGTTTGTAAGACCTGCTGTTTATATTTCTTGAAAATGTGACAGGGTGGTGAAACAGAAAAGTGATTGCATGGTCCATTGTAAATTTCCCATTGGGATCACTGTCTGTCTGTCTGTCTGTCTGTCTGTCTGTCTGTCTGTCTGTCTGTCCCTCTGTCTGTCTGTCCCTCTGTCTGTCTGTCCTGTCCAGTCCAGTCCAGTCCAGGTCAGTCCAGTCCAGTCCAGTCCAGTCTAGTCCATGAGCTACTTACTCTCCCCTGCCAATCAAAGTAATGCTGGCCAATCTAGGGTGGCTGGGAGTTCATTTATGAGGAAGAGGGCAGAAAGCATTTTCCTCTGACTGTGTCACGATGCTGTGGGACGCAGATGTGAAGCTGGAAATCATTATAACAAAATAAATAATGCAAAACACTTTCTTTATAAATAAATTTTACTGCTAAACTAGGCCTGCAACTATCACAATATTCTCATTTATTCTGACAGTGGTAACAAACACTCCCCTGTCTTTTGAGAGCAAATCTCATAAGAGAAAAAAGAGAAAGGCTAAAAAAATGCACTCAAGTTCAGCTGTGGATTCTTCCAGCACTAAAGGGCACTGGTTTGCTATATCTGCTCTATTAGGCTCAGATCTGAAACAGCACAAAGCCTCTCTGTGTAATTGCTGGTTTTTAATGATCCCATTAGCAATGAATCCCTGAAGGGGAAATAAAAAGACTTGGGCATTTCTCCATGAAGCCACACTTAAAGCAAGGGTCAAAAATGGTGAGAAAACATTGGGAGCGAATTTGCAGTCCTGATATTTGCGTCATAGTGCAATATTTGCTGATGGAACTCAAATAATTTGTTTAAAAGCAAGTCGTTGGTGAATACTTCCTCAGTGCTCTATAACTCTACACACACAAAAACGGTGTCGTCATTCCTATCTTTAATGGCTTCAGGAATTCCCTCGAGATCCATTTCCATCCGTGGTGTACGGTGTCAAAGATTAATCATACTACTAAACGCTTCTAATGTAATATTAAATATTTAATGCAAGGGGCAGGGGGTATTTTCTCTATGTATATTAAGTAGGTAGCTCGTGTCATTTGGACAGTGGGAGGAGAACCCTTTGAATAAACAACAGCACATTAGCATTTGAATGAAGGGTTTTTTTTTAGCAATTTCTGGAGAAAGATGAAGCTTTTTCACTTCAGAGGAATAAAAGAACAGAAAACAGAATTAAAAAATAAATCAATCAAGTGAAACACAAAGTAGAAGTGTGCAAGAGAGAGTCTTATTCTCATACAAAGCTTGCAATACAATAGTGCTGCCAGAACCTCGGCTTCCTGGGTCTTTTATCCGAACATTTGCTCATGCTATTGTTACATTGGCTCTGATTTATTCATTTCCAATATATGCTTGGTAAGTGGGCATGTATTAAGTGATTTGCTAAATACAGTTGTCACACAACTTCTCCATTCTGATTGGTCAGAATTCGTTGAAAGGACATTATCAAGTTGTGATAGTAGCTGCTTATACACAGCGACTTGTACAGCAGATATGTTGTGATTTAACAAAAAAGTTTATTTCACTGTGGAAGAAGTCTCCAGTGTTAGTGATTTGTTGTAAAGTCTACTTCTTTTTTTTTTTAAATGCCATCAAAATAAGTCGTTTTCAGTATCTATAAAATTGCTTTCCCATGGCAATATACACTGAGCTACACTATAATATTCAAAGGTATGTGGGGATTCCATGGGAATTTTTAGAGAGAGTGAAAGTATTTATGCTCCGAATGGATTTATTTGACAAACATACAGTGTATGGAGGAAATACCGTGTTGTCCCAAATATAAGATGACCCTCATTATAAGATGACCCCCCCATTTCCAAAGTGTACCCGCAGTCCATCTGGATTTACGCTGCATCCGGAAAGTATTCACAGCATTTCTACAAACAACACCCCATAATGAGAACGTGAAAGAAGTTTTTGTTTGAAAAATAAAAAATCATATGTACATAAGTATACACAGTCTTTGCTCAATGCTTTGTTCAAGCACCTTTGGCACAAATTACAGTCTTTTTTAGTTTGATGCTTTAAGCTTGACACACCGATTTTTGGGCAGTTTTTTCCATTCTTCTTTGCAGAACCTCTCAAATTCTATTAGGTTGGATGAGGAGTGTCGGGGCACAGCCATTTTCAGATCTCTCCAGGGATGTTCAACATTCACAGAGTTGTCCTGTCTGTATATTGGCTGTGTGCTTTGTGCATTGTCCTGTTGGAAGATGAACCATCGCCCAAGTCTGAGGTCCAGAGCGCTCTGGAGCAGGTTTTCATCAAGGATGTCTCTGTACATTGGTGCATTCATCTTTCCTTCAATCCTGAGCACTCTCACAGCTCCTGCTGCTGAATAACTTCCCCACAGCATGATGCTGCCACCACCACGTTTTATTGTAGGGATGGTATTGGCCAGATGATAAGTGGTGCCTGGTTTCCTAAGAAATTATGTTTGGCATTCAGGACAAAGAGTTCAATCTTTGTTTCCTCATACCAGGGAATTTTGTTTCTTATAGTCTGAGAGTACTTCAGGTTCCTTTTGGCAAAGCCTAAGCGGGCTGTCATGTGCCTTTTACCTAGAAGAGGCTTCCATCTGGCCACTCTACCATACAGGCCTGATTTGTGGAGTGCTGCAGAGATGGTGGTTCTTCTGGAAGGTTCTTCTTTTTCCAAAAAGAAATGCTGGAAAACTTTTAGAGTGACCAAACGTCTTCCATTTACAGATGATGGAGGCCACTGTGCTCATTGGGACCTTCAGTGCTGCAGAAATTTTAGATCTGTGCCTCGATACAATCTTGTCTCGGAGGTCTAAAGAGAATTCCTTAGAATTCATGGCTTAGTTTGTGCTCTGACTTGCACTGTTAACTGTGGAACCTCATATAGACAGGTGTGTCTATTTAATACATTTTGGAATGAGCCTGTAACATAACAAAATGTGGAAAAAGTGAAGCGCTGTGAATACGTTCCAGATGCACTGTAATAACAATTAGCCTAGGCTGTTCATCCATGCCTGGAGTATCCAATCCCAGAGCAGACTTACTGAAGGCTACGTACTGACACACTTGCCGGTCAATTTCTTAAAAGCGGCTGCTTTTAGGACTGTAGTAAGCTTTTCTTTGACTACCGGTATGAGCATTTCTAAGACTAAGAAGTCTTTTTGGGCTCACGGTCTCCTGACAACATTTTGACATGTCGTATTTCTTGGCTTGTTGTTAGTCGACTCACCATGATTTTAGAATGTGCATTATAAGCTTGCCTCAGATGCTGGTTGACTTAGCTGACTTTTGAACCAGTAAGTTCTGGACAGTCACTCGCCATCATGCGGTCCTGATTCTGTAAACAACTGTAATTGTATCAAGTTGTGTCAATTCAGGGGAACTCATTTATCTGTATTTGGCACCACCTATTTTTGCAGGTGTACGGTATTATTGACATGTAATAGACTATAGAGCCCGAAAATAAGACATCATTTATTGAGATGCGTTTCTTAAAAAAAAAAAAATCTCATTTCCAGGACAAAAGTGTTGGGACCCCTGACTTTTCCAGCCATATGTGCTTCCTTCCTAAACTGTTGCCACAAAGTTCTGTCACACAATTCTATAGGATGTAAGGCTGTAGCATTACAATTTCCCTTCACTGAAACTCAGATGCCCAAACATGACAATGGCTCCATGCACAAAGTGAGCTTCATAAAGACATGGTTTGTCATGGTTGGAGTGGAGTGGAGCTCTTCTGCTTTTCTGCTTTTAATAACTCAACAGACCTTTTCTGTGTTGCAGCTAGGTTATAAACTTTAAGTCCCTATTAAATTTTTTTTATTTCACTTGAGCCTTTTTTTTTATTATTCTACTGTAATTAGGTCTTTTTTTTTCTTTTTTTTTTTTTACCTTGCCATCTATGGGTTTGTCCAACTCTATGCTTTGTATTTTATTGTGCTACTCTTTGTCTAAACTAAAAGAGTGACTGAACTTACTCAGATTAGTAATTAGGTTTTATTTGGTCTTTAGCTGGTGGAAATCGGCTTCTTACACTTCAGGAGCTGCTTCCAATGTCCAGAAAGTTCATTTCAGCTCTCAGAAATCGCATTGCAGATGCTCAAGTCATTTGTTTGCACTGATGGAAAAAAAAAGACAAAACCTGTACCTTTCTTTAAAAACCTTATCAAATTTTTATTTTTTTAGAACCTAACTACATTTACAGAGGTACAATATTGTGACCTGTTTAGTATATCTGTATATTAGGCATGAGAATAAGTTGACCTCGCTTGGCAAATACTGTACAGGATGCCTTGAAACCTGACATGCACAAACCTGGCTGCTGCTGTGTCATGCCTCTCTGTGATTCATTTACTGTTTGACCTTTCACTACAGCTCATCCGGCAGGCTAGATGATATATTAGCTCCATGGTGCTTTGGCATGTCCTCTTTATTCTTGCTGCCATTTATTTTCCTGACACAGTTATATTTCATTTTATACGTTATATGTTATAGTTGATGGCTGACCATGACATAAAAAACTGAAAGAGCTGTAATGTTAATGCTGTAACCAGATGAGCTTATGTCCTTGCATTAGCAACGTCCTTAGTCATAGGTGTGCAGTGGTGTGGCCAAATGCCTTAAGTAATATCCTAGTAAAAGTGGTCTTATGCGGGATTCTTTTAATTGATTGATGGTGTAGAAATGCTTAGAGTTCAACACATAGGCTACAGTCATTGACTGGCAACAATGTGACCCATGGATTATAGAAATGCATATTGGCAGTGTTGCGAAGTAACTATAACCCAGTACACCATTTTAACCACTATTTTCCACTGTATTCCAGCTTGACTAAGTTTTCTGTAGGACATTAGTGATAAGAAGATCGGACCATTTTAGTGACTTGGTTCTTTGAATCTCGTTTATCAAAATGAACAAATCTTTTCTTACAGTCATTTAGTTAATTTCGTTCCTCTGATCAGAAATAAAAAACATTTTCCTCATGCAGCAGATCCCAACACATCTACATACGCAAACTTCGACTAGAATTTCAATAATGAAAATAAGACAATGCTGCTAAGGACAAATTATGATAAACAGAGTGAGCAGCTCACCTCTCATATCTTTTGGTCCCTGTCATTAGTTCTTTTTGTCACGTGACTCCCATAATTATTGCAACAACGATGTCAAGAGCTGATCTATTGCATTGTGCAGCATCTTGTAACGATAATTTCAAGATTCTGACCAAAAAAACATGATCCGTTGCATTGTGTAGCATCTTTGGGAATCACGTGAAAAAGAATGTAAGATTTGGGACAGAAGTCTCATGAGATGCTCAATTCTGTTTCCTGTGTAATGCACTGCATGGCATATATGGGAGTCACGTGATATAAGGAACGAACGACTCGGACTAGAGGAGTCAAGAGGTAAACTCCTCAATTCTGTTTCCTGTACATAACCTGCAGAGATTTTGGGATGCTTTGCTCATGCGTGTCTAGTAGAAAATTAACAAATCACTCTTTGAGACTACTCAATAGTCACATTAAAGACTCCTTCAAAATGAACGAATCGTTCATGAACCACCTGTCACTATGTGGCATAAAGAAAGCCTCGACAAGGGAAGGTCTATCAACATGACACATGCTTAACAGGTTTTAAAGTACACAATGCTGATGCAGATTATTACAGAATAATTCATATGAGCTCCAGATTTTGTTGAGAAACAGCACACACCTTCAAGCTCCTGCCTGTTTTAATGAAGTCTGAGGAAAAAAAAAATTGCAATTACACGCCTTCTCATTGCACACTTGCAGACAAACCCATCCGTTCATAGGCTAATAATTCAGCCTAATAAGACCAAATCTACAACCCCAGCCTCATATTATTGATGCAGGGATTTTATATGCAACACACACACACACACACACACACACACACACACACACACACACACACACACACACACACACACACACACACCTTTCTTTATTGGCAGCCAGCTTGGAATCCATATATAGCTTTGGCTCAGGTCAAAACAACCATAAATAAAAGGTAAAACCAATCTGCAATACACACATACCCCAGGATAATTCATCAGCATGCATTTCTACCTCTCTCTCAACCCCACACACATTAAATATGACTACAGAAATGTCTAATAGGATTACTTGTTCATCCTTTTCAAACAAAGGACAGGGCTGCATAGACTACACACTGATCTTAGCTCAATAGGACAATGAGCTTGAGATATTTGCTTTGACATAATTCTAAAAGAAAAACAGCCTTAATAGATGCAAAATCACTAAAAATATAAATGATGGTAGCTATAAGTCAGAACTACTAGTTTGAGAGTGGATATTGAACCTGAAACAGTTGAAATGGCATGTTTTTCACAAAACCTCAATAAAAAAGCCAACCGCTAATAATTATCATTTACAAGATCCATCCGAAAGGCTACCAAGAGACTTACAGCAGCATTAAAGAGCTACAGAAATGGCAAAACAATCTTTTGTATATATGAAGGGGGCTTTTACAAAGAGGAGCACACTTATGGGTGTTGAAGGTGTAGATTTTTTTTTTTTTATAGCTATAAGTCAGAACTACTAGTTTGAGAGTGGATGATAAACCTGAAATGGTTGAAATGGCATGTTTTTCTGAAGTAAAACCAGAAATTAAAACAAGAAAACCTCAATAGAAAAGCCAACCGCTAATAATCATCATTTACAAGATCCATCCGAAAGGCTACCAAGAGGCTTACAGCAACATTTAAGAAGATACAGAAATGGCAAAACAATCTTTTGTAATCTGTACATCTGGGGTATTTTGTATGGGTAGAACTCATAAGCCATTTTAAGATTTTGCAGAAAGAATGTGGGAAAATGTGCTGGAAATATACCTACTGTGAAGCATGGTGGTGGTAGCTCCATGCTCTGCGACTGCAATATATATATGAAGGGGGCTTTTACAAAAAAGGAGCACACTTATGGGTGTTGAAGGTGTAGATTTTTTTTTCAATGAAATAGTTTTGCTAAGCTTTTCCTCTAGTTTCTTTTGCTTCTTGAAAACCTATAACCTCAATAAGGCTGTATAGACTATTTTTATAGATTTATTTCAGACAGTATTTTATTTTCATTCTAGGAATAAAGCCAAAAAACCTGTTTTAAAATTATGTCGGATTATCCATAAAAGGACACGTTTGAGTACATTTAAGACTATATAAGCTTATTTTATTATTATTTTTTTTTTAAAGACACATCTTCAGTATGGAACAGAAGCAAGATTAATAACATGCTCCACCTTTGACAATCAGCTTCATGTTGACTAAAACTATCATGCTCATTTAGACAGCAGATAAGAATTGTGTGGAATTAAGTTGAAGATATGTTAATCCTCTTAATTAAAATGTGAGTGTATGCGTGCGCGTGGTCTTTGTTTGGCTCAGTGTCACAAAATGAAAGTTATTTTGTTTTCAGCACCTTTAATGTGTAATCCGTTGGGACACGCAGCCAACAATCACTGCGAAAGTGAAAAGAAGGATAATTATGTCAAGTCTCCTCTGCCTGATGATAAAGGGTAATTACTTTTTTTTTATTATTATTCACAAAAAGATGCTTACAGGGACGTAACCTTTAGCGAACATTGTTTGATTGATGAGGCGAGTCAGTTTCCTGAAATGACTACCGATCACAATCTTGAACTATGAACAGTTTCAAAATCTCTTTCTCTCTCTCTCTCCCTCTCTTTCCATCCTGCCAAATCTCCCGATCTGACTGAAAACTGGCAGCAGGGAAAGTAACACTTTTGGTATATATTTCATTACTCATACCATCAGGAAGATTCATCTCAAGTGGAACGTGTAGGGTTTGAGTTTTATCTGTGTCAGGAGGAAAGGAAATCCATTTAGCGTATAAGCTTGTCTGACAGGGCAGTGGGAACAGAGCAAAGATCAGCTCAAAGCCACTGCAGCCAGTTAGAGACAGTGAATAATCCACTTGCTGCCAGGAATAGATACATTTCTAAGGATAAACATTGCCAAAATAAACACCTATCTATGAGTGAGAGGAGGAGAGATAATGCTGGAGAACCAGGGAGTGCTGAATGGCATCATAGGACTTGTATTGAAAGAGAAATGTATTATTTATTTGACAAACTTACAATATATGGTAAAACTGCACAATGTAGAAAAGTACTGGGGCCCCTGTGGTTTTCAGCCATATGTGGTTCATTCTTAAATATTTACCACACAGATGGAGGTGCACAATTGTATAGGATGTCTTTGGATGTGGTAACATTACATTTTCTCTACACTTGAACCAGGAGATTCAAACCTGTTTCAGCATGACAACGTCCCTGTGCACAAACCATGAAGATATGCTTATGGAAGTTCTCCTGCAATAGAGCTCTGAACTTAAAGCTATTGGATACCTTTGGGATGAACTGAAGCACTGACACCACCCCAGGCTTCCTCACCATATATCATAACCTAATTTTACAAACACCTTTGTAGCCAGATGAGCACAAATCTCCATAATTATACTCCAAAATCTAGTGAAACATCTCCTCAAAAGAGTGGGGGTAATTATAACAGCAAATGGGGACTAAATGTGGAATGGGATGTTTAGGAAGCACATGTGAATCTGTTTTTTTTAATTTTTAAAATGGGGTTTATATCACTTTGCTATAGCTATTTAAGTCAAAAGCTATTTCTTATCTGAAACATAGGTACTATTGCTGAGTTAAAATAGTTATTAGTTGGTGGGGTTTGATGCAAATATTCATAACTCAAAAACACAGCCTGTGAATAAAGTAAACTTGGGTGTCATTTGTTCTGTTTGCAGACATTTCAGAGGTCGAAAAATGGATGTCTCTAAAGAGTATAAGAAGAACATAACTGTCTTCAATTTGAAAAAGTGAGCCATGGGCGAAACAAGACCGAAGATCGTAAGCACAAAAAATTTTTTTTTTTCAAGTTACATAACAAAGGCTTGGTAAACATTGTAGAACTAGGCCACAGAGAGTGTATACTTCAATTTTTTTCTGAAAGAGTGAATGAGAGCCTCTTTTAAAGTCTGTGTGTGTGATCGAAGAGTGGGAGCTTGTGTGAGAAGTGGTAGCTCAATGGTTAGGATGCTTGCCTATTGATCAGAGGTTTGTGAGTTCAATTCCCTGCACTGCCACTATTGGGCCCTTGAGCAAGGCTCTTAACACTTAATTGATCAGATGTATAAATGAGATATGGGTAAGTTGCTTTTGATAAGGGTATGTTAATTGTTTTAAATCTAAATGAGTTCTGGGAGTGTGAGTCGGCAATGTTTGGATGATGGAAATTGCGATGGGCTTTTTAGTTAAAAGAGCTGCAAAAAATATTAGAATCCCTATTGAATTTGACCTTGTTTTAGTGGGATAAATCATAAGTAAGTCCATTAGTATACACCACTGTATATATACCCGTCCTCTGTTTATAGCTATAGCAACATTATTATGTTCACCGCTCACATTCTTCTGTAAATCTCTGTGTATAGTAATAGGCATCTGTATAGCATGTTCATAATACATATATATATATATATATATATTCATCTGTATATTATTGTTCATAGTACATATATATTCATCTGTAATTATATTTATAGTACATATATATATATATACACTACTCTGTATATTGTGTTTTACCTATATAACATATATTCATCTGTATACAACATTTATAGTACATATTCATCTTTAAATTACTGTTTATAGTCTTTATTTTATTTAACTATGTAAATTCATGTTAAATCTATATATCCTGCACTTGCTGTTATTGCACTCTGGTTAGACCCAAACTGCATTTCGTTGCATTGTACTTGTACATGTGTAATGACAATAAAGTTGAATCTAATCTAATCTAATCTAATTAGAGTTATAAGTTCAATATAGACAGTGTCGGCGCCACGAGCGTGCCCTGGGTGGCGTGGCCTGGCCACTTGAGTCACTGTGCCCTCTTACTTCTCAAAATAATAACGAACTTAATAATTAAAAAAAATGTTTTACAAATTGATTTTATTATACCATGAATACTTAAAAAATGAAGAGTATAAGTAAATAAAATAAAAAAAATTACTAACCCATAATGCAGTGCTAACATAGTCAAGCCAATTACATACACGCTGCCACTACGTCAGTAACGTAAATCAGTAGCTAAATGGTTAGTGAAATCGTAATTCTAATGTTCGTCTAAAACATTTACCAAAACACTGTATTAATTAAAAAATCTTTAACAATGGATATAAGAAAATGGTTCATCTTGTTCTTCAAAAATTTAATTCCTCCTTCTCTCATTGTCTGCAGCTCTTCCAAAGGTAAGATGCCCTTTTGCTTTAGTAGCTACATTTGGTCAGTCTTGCACTTTAAAGTTATAATAAATTATGGTTTACAGTTAGTGACACGGTTAATATTATTGAAGTATAATAATTATAATAATAGTAATAGTATGTGAACGAGATAGGCCCCCCCAGTTAAACATGAGGCCCCCATTTATTCTGTATTCCGTATTCTCTGGCACCGACACTGAATATAGATGTATACACTGCTGCATTTATAGACAATGTCCTTCATTACTGATCTAGAAACAGTTCACAGGACAAAACCGGGAACCCAAGATCTTAAACAACTGATATGGGAAACCTATAAACTGCAGTCAATGGTGCTGATTGATTGCATACGTCGATGTCTTTGCCACATTATCAATGTTGAGAATCACTAGTTAACTAATGCAAGTCAACGGAGAGATGCAGATCCAGTGCAGAACCACTTCGACAAAGTTCTACAAGTTTTGCCGTGTTAGACGGGTCATGTATTTCTGCACTAGTGTAAATATTCATGATTGAGTCAGCACGGCTTGTTGAATAAACAAGTACAGATAAGTCAACAGGGCATACCAGGGATCACAAATGGTGGATAGGGAAAGAGTCAGGCCAGTTACGAAACACTAGAAAAAACTAACACTGAGCTAAATAATGTGGGAAAGCAGAGGAACAACACACCATTAAATAAGGCCTGAGAACAGTCATTGTTAAAGACAGAGGCAAGACTTCACAAAGATCTGTAGCATGTCCAGTATGGACCTCGAGACATGGTTTCAAGTTCATGGTCTTGAGAAAAGCATATGAATATAATTAATAGTCATAAAATCAGATCAGAGAAACCAAGAGAATTTTTTCAATTGTATGAACAATCAACACAATTACAGAAAATCGCAAAGCTTGAGGTATTATTCATTATAAAACAATAATGGAACATAATGCTTGCTAAAACTAGCATGAAAGACATGTCAGATTAGCTTAAATTCTTTATTAATTACAAACACAGCTGAAGCTTGAACTTAATAGCACTCAGTCACCAGAATTCACTACAAACTACAGAATCCAATACAAAACCTAATTTGAATGACTGTCGCATGACTTACTCAGATATAAAGAACATTGGAAAAGTGTGGAGAAGTCTGGAGAAGCGAAACAGTTAATTGTAATCACATAAATAACAAACAAATACAATTATATGGCTCAGGCTTGAATATAGAGAAATCTGAAAAGTCACTTATCAATAAGATGAGCTTGACATGTATTTATGAACAGCAGTTAGGAGTCCATGTTTTTTTTTCTTTTTCAAAAAAGCAGATCTTTCTCAATCCATCTGTTCCTTTCATGCAAACGTCAAAACAAACTCCTTTTCCATACTTTTCAAACATTTAGCGCCAAAGCGACTTGGAAGTAAGGCAAAATCCCATCTAAGGTCTGAGCTGCACACTAACATTAATGCTATTTTGCAGAAATATATCCAGAGTTACTTATAACTGAGCAGTTGGGGGTTAAGGGCCTTGCTCAAGGCCCCAGAAGTGGCTGCTTGGTGGTACTGGGATTTTAACGTGTGACCTTCTGATTAGACTGTGCAAAGAACTTGTGCCTTTGTTCAGGACTCCATCGGTAGCTTATGAAAGTCTGAGGATTTGATCCCAGTGTAAACTCTTCCACCTGTCCGCCATTTGCTTTTGGTCTAAATCGGTTTCTTTAGTCTGTCTGAATTTACGACGTAGATAATAATAGTAGGTAGTATTAAATCTCACTCTCCTATCACAATCCAATTGACACTAGATACATGTTATTCCCCATTATTTTTAACACTCTTGTTAAGTTATATAGGCTGTTTAAAGCAGCTGAAACACGATTATTTTTTGTTCCTGGTCCATTCCACCCCTGACAGAGATGGATGGTGACTGTACACTCTGAACAAGGTTGGACGGTTTTAAAAGGTAAGAAAAAACAGCAGCAAGAAGGCAGCGCGGTTTTATAACGTGTCAAGCAAGGTCAAGCAGGTCAGAGTGAAGTAAGAGCGCCGAGACGGACTTTGTATAGTGGAAGGATATTGGTGTATAATCCAGTGTCATACAGCGATTGAATATGGTGTCATTCCATGAATCGTGAACGTGTCAGGTTTGAGGTAAAGCACTAAACAGATTACTGACACGTCCTGGATGAAAGTAAAAAAAAGTTATTTTAGTCATTTATATGAACGCATTATAGAAGCTGTCATTGACTACAAGAATCCAAAATGGGAATTTCTGGCAAATATGTTCCAAAAATAAAATCTCCATGTACGTATAAGCAACAGTGTGTGTCAATCCAATCAACCTGCCTGGAATCTGTCTATCGGCCGGAGTAATTCCCAGTTAAATAATTTACCCAATAAGTATGTTGTAATGACACCGCTGGGTTTATAAACACCTTCTGTCGGCTGGGGGATATGGCGCAAAGAAGCCCTGTGGGAAACTCTATTTGCACAGGTCACCAAACAAAAGTGGCAAGAAAAGACTCAATAGAAGTATTTTCACTGGGGTGTTTTGGATGAAAAACCCTCCCGTCTTGCTTTTACTCTCATTGCTTGCTTTCCTGTTTCTTTTGCTTTCTTTCTTTTTTTTCCATTCAGGAGGCCACCAGTGAATAGCCGGCGAGTTCAAAACTCAGCAGAGAATGGGCAAGCATTCCACCCCGAAACACAATTAGCAAGGCGCTGCAAAGCCTCCACGATTCCATTAAAGCTGGCTGCAACTAGCATCTATTGCTATGCAAAGCAGCAGCTAACACTCTTCTAGCCACTTCAAGCATAACACAAGAAACAGAAAAAAGCGAAAAAGCAAAACAAAACGCTTGGCTACTCAAAGAAGCCAAATCTCTGACGACTTTGGGAATGCGTTTAGT
>JBCEWE010000477.1:1712500-1747500 GCA_039877035.1 Silurus lanzhouensis
TTGCACCTTGTTTGATTTATAGGACATTTTTAAAATGTCGGAAACTATCGGGCATAAACGTGATGATTACGACCCAGGCTTAAAAGATGGGCAAGCACTCGATATTCGCACTGTAAGTGAAATAGTTAATGGTCTGTTGTAGTGAAACTGAGAGGCACCTTTTATTTGACAGTAGACCAAGCTATAGATTAGTGGTGTTTGGCATATTTATATTGACGGGCCAAGCGCCAAGGGTTGAAGCGGTGTCTGTTTCACGCCTTGATCCTGGCTTTTATTGTAAAATTTTTAAGAATGCCATTCACCTCAAGAAATAGCCAAAGCAAAACACAATAAACAGACCAAAACAATCAAAGCTGTATAGTTTATAATACTTTAATACTGGGGTCCCCAACCAACTGCCATGGACCGCTACTAGTCCGTGGGTCATATGGTACCGGGCTGCACAAAAAGCATAAAAACAAACATTTTAATTTTATTAGAGTTTTAGTGAATTATTGAATTTTGTTGCCGTTCGTGGAATTTCCTGAACAATTTTCTTTCTCTGCATCGATAAATTAACAGCAGGGACAGCAGAAGATTCCAGAACTCAGAAAAAGGAATCTTAATTTAAAAGATCTACCAAGAGTCCTATTAAAGATATCGGTTCATTGCAACTGGTGATTCTCATGATTCAAGCACACACTGTATAATATGCTGCTCAGAGCTCCGACTGATTCTGCATTGAGTTGAACTATTATATATATATGTAATAATAAAATATAAAATATGCATGTTATTGCGTTTAGTTATGTCTGTGACCACCACACCCCTATCCCCCACTCATTTTTTTTTACCATTGGCCAGTTGAATTTTTTTGCTGACCAGTGTTGCCCACTGGTCAGCAAAAAAATTAAACTGGCCAATGGTGAAAAAAACCTTTAGGACTGCTGCTTTAAGATATACCCTTTAAATAAAAAAATATATATTTTGAAAGCTAATCTAAATACAATCCAGTTGAAGTCAATTCTTATCAACCATATGACTGCAGTTTAGCAAAGAATTTCAATGTTTTTTAGAAATTCAGTTGGAATGAGATAAAATGTACTGAGCTTAAATCCATTGGTACCAATATGTTAGCCTTTGACTATTTATTGATATTTATTTCCATGTACTTTTGGTGGTAACAATTAGATTAGTTCTTTCTCCATGCTAGCAACGCTAGGAGATCTGCTAATCAATCACTGTGTGAAAGAGTCTTTTTTATTGTTGTTTTCATAAAGGTTTTGGACTGTAGTAAATTTGTTTTGTATTCAACCACCAATAAAGAAGCCTCTAATCAAATCTTAAAAACTGCAACATTTATTATCAGTAGCAAACAGCTGTGGGCAACTGTTGCTTGGTAGCTAAATCTCTTAGCTTGTGACCGTGGAATTCAAAAAACAGGTCTGCCTGAGAGTCACTGTGAGAGTTAACCTTCAACTGTTTGGATAGAAGCAAATGGCAAGAACCAATTATAATGGCATTAATGAACACAAAGAGTCCCGGACTGTGCAAAGTGCTTATTTATTTCCCAATTTATTTATTTATTTTGGCATTTTTAGTAACAGACAATTATTTCGAACCTCCCGATCTACACATCCTTTAGTGCTTCAGGTGACTAATGAAAGCCTGGCTAGACAGACCCTCAGAAACTTGCCATAACATTAACTCAAAAACATTCAGCAAGATTTCATCAAAGACAGAGAGAGACAGTGAGAGCCCCACACTTCAGCACTTGACATAATGATCCATTATTATAAGTACTCTATGCTTCTGTCTCCCTCTGCCCAAGCGCTCGCTGCCAGACTTAAAGAGGTCTTCATCACGGTGTTGACACCATGATCAATAGCGACGTCGCCCCCGGCTCTGTCTCTGCACTACAGGCTTAATGAGGTATGGAATCTCTGAGGAACGTCTGAGGAACAGCCAAGGAACCTTTGATGAAGCTTGGAAGAACAACTTTCCTAAGGCTGTACATAGAAAGAGCTGAATTCTATGTGCTAACCATCTCCCAAACCAGCATGTCGAATACTCGAAAAAAATGCGATTAGAAAGTGTCATTCATCAAATTCATTCAAACCCATGTTGGCTGTTGAAATGTATTACTTGCTGGAGGAAGGAAAAGAATGATGTGCAAAAAAAACCCAAGAAAAACTGTTGATAGACAAGATGAAACTCTCTCTCACACACAGATGAACAGATCGTTCTCCTCCATCTCATTCTTCTCAATTAAGAGCCCACTCCAGTTGAATGGAAGCCAAGTTCACAATTGAAGTCTCTTCAGGTCTGGGCAGTGTTCAAATACTAAATCCAATTGTGATGCCACAATGGCATACCTCCACATACATTCTGTATCTAATAAAGATCGAGATATGTTGAGAGAAACTGTCAAGGCTGTCTAGTCAAGAGTCTATACCCCAAGACACTGAGTATGAGGCAGGAATATACCCTGAATTGGATGAAAGTCTCTATGAATACATACATTTATGCCTAGGGGCACTTTAAAATAGTCAGTTCACTTACTTTTTTAAAGATAGGAAAAAATCTGAGAACTTGGAGAAAACCCCTTGAGGAACCTGAGCTCATGCCATCCTTTTATTTTAATTAGACTAATACCAAAACACCCACAATGGACACATTCAAAATGAGGAAATGTCAAGCAAAGTCATTAGTGAAAGTTTAATGGACACCAAAACCAGTGCTTGTCTATACTGAAAAGTAATGGTTTAAGTCTCTGGCGATTTTCTGGTTTTCTGTGTTTCCACATACACACATGGTCAAATGTGGATACTTGATTTAATTGCATGTATATTTTCTTCTTAAACATCCCATTCCACATTTAGCCCACATTTACTGTTATACTAAGCTCTAATCTTCTGGGAAGATTTTCCAATAGATTTTGGAGCATGGTGGTGAGGATCTGTGCATAATTCAGTGGCATGAGCTGGAGTAAAATCAGGTGATGGCTTTGGATTTTAGAATATTAGAATTCAGGCCAATGGTGTTCGGTGGGTTTGAGGTCGGGGTTTTGTGAATGACACACAAGTTATTCTATACAATTTTCTCAAACCATGTCTACATGGAGCGTGCTTTATGCACTTTAAGCCATGCTGGAACAGCTTTGGCCCTCCAAGTTCCAGTGAAGGAAAAGGGAAATTCTACAGCATACAAGATTTCAGACACTTTTGTCCAAATGTTTGGGGAAGATCTACATTTACATTTATGGCAATTGGCAGATGTTCTCATCCAAAGCGACTTACAATTATCTCATTTATAAAACTGAGAAGTTGAGGGTTAAGGGCCTTGCTTGAGAGCCCAGTAGTGGCAGCTTGGTGGTGCTGGAATTTGAACCTATAACCTTTCAATCAGAAGTCTAACAACTTATCTATTGTGCTACCACTTCCTACATTTGCAATATGTGTAACACTCATGTGTCCACATGCTTTGATCATATATTGTACTTATTTAGAATCTCTAGAGAAGAGAACTAAATTCTAATCATTTATGGTTACCAACAGCATTGTTTATTTCAGCTTGTATGCACATTTTTTTACTTTTGCCTACTTGTACAGTTTGTACACTGCATGTCAATGCTAGCTTTGTAACTGATCTATATGCTATATGCTAATATACTCATGATGAGACTACTAGCACACTACCAGGCAGAGAGACAATTCAATTACATCAATCAGAAGCCATCCAGCATAAAATCTACGTTCATTCTGATCATACTCATTCATTAACACCATGGTGGGTGTCGATGTCACGATGTTAAGCGTGTGTGTGTGTGTGTGAGAGAGAGTGTGAAAGATGCTCGAGATGATGGCCGTAACCTCAGTCCTGACCTTCTCGTGAATCAATGAGCCGTCTCGCTTCATTACTTTACATAATGCATTAAATCATTTTCGAGCTGCATCACGGGGGTCGTGAAATCAATCTGTAATACAGTGATATGAACATGCAGGTGTGTGTGTGAGTGTGTGTGTGTGTAGCATGCAAGAAATAGAGTGTGTGAAAGCTTGCTAATTTACTGATGGAACAATAGTCTTTGCTTAGTAATCAAAATTCATAGAGGACACAGCACTTTAAACCGTATCTCGTCTCATCTGGATGAGAGGAGAGGAGGAAAGGAGGACAGACACTGTACTTTGAAAAGCGTTTCACTCCATGCGGCTGGAACATTCCTGACTAACTGTTGAAACAGACCTAAGTGCTTTGAGATCACATGATTCTTGTCATTTATTTTCTGTGGTACATCTGGTATAAAAAAATGAAACCAAAAGGAGATTATTTGTTTCCTCAAACTTATTTTTTTACATAAATGTTATAACAAGCGACCACATGACCTTGATAGCAAGCACAGCTATATTGAAGTGACTGAATCCAACTAGCATTCAACTAGCACTTTATGAACACTAACAATGGCTGGCTAAGTAGCTAGTATGCTGGTGAAGTAAGTTATGTTAGCTGCCATGCTTTATAGAAGCTGCTCTGAGAGAATTATTGAAGGGTTATAGACAAATGAATTATAGACAACACTTTTATAGATGTTCTAAATCTTTTATTTTTTCCTTTCATTTTTACAGCATACATCATTCTAGGTTTGCAGTGATTCTTAATACAGCCTTAAACAACGAAGCGGCCTATATATGGATTTTTCCTGGGTTTTTCCCGGTTTCACAAACTTCAAGCCAAAAAACTGAGCGACATAACATTAGACCAATGAAATTTCCGAACGGAAACAAAAAAACGCACCTCACCTCTGTTCTGAGCTGCACGGCATCGGGAGAAAAAACTTCCACCGGTGGCACACGACGATGCCAAAAGATAAACTCCCCAGAGAAATACAGTGGTACCTTGACCTACGAGTTTAATTCGTTCCATGGACGAGCTCGGATCTCAATTTGCTCGCACATCAAATCAGTTTTCCATATTGGAAATACTTAAAATGGCATTAATCCGTTCCAACCCTCAAAATGACCCCCCGTTTTTATGTTTCATGTTATTAAATTGGAAAATACATTTCTAAATAACAAATCTGGTATAAAAACATAATAAAAAGAGTATGCAAAGATATAATAAGGTTTTATTCAGTGTATTTTCCTTGGAGATGAGACGACTTGAGCTAACGAAAACGCCGGTGGTGTGTGTGTGTGTGTGTGTGTGTGGAGGGGGGGGTAGAGGCGATAAGTGGAGGCGGAGGGAAAACTTGTTTTTTACTATCACTCCTGTACACTACGTATCCCTAAACTTAAAAATGTTTACTTTTTTTTCTTTGCTTATCTTAATTTTCGTCACAATCTTCGCTTTCTGGCTTCGCTTCGCCATCTAGCAGCGGCGTCTCGAGCTCGTACCTCAATTTTTTGCTCGCGTAACAAAGAGTGACCGCTCGTACCTTGGAAAACTCGTACATTAATGCACTCGTAGGTCAAGGTACCACTGTAGTTGTGAAAGGAAGGTGGAAGACAGTAAACAATGACTTACTTAGTCGGCTACTGTTTAGATACAAGCCGTTGTAGCGCGTTGAGTCTGTATATATATACATTCTGAAACTAAATTGATTATCGGTTATAAAAAAAACAAAACACCATAATTCTCTTACCTTTATCATTTCCTGTCTCTTTTTGTCTTTTTGTGTATATCATTGCCCCCCTTCCTCCCCCAAAATCTCTTGAAGTACTGTAGAAATGGGTTTAAGTGAATCTTCATAACCCCCCCTTCCACTTTTTCTGTTCCCCCGTTCTTTCTACGATGGAATAAAACAAGTGTTAGAGACATCTAGACAGGAACTATATGTCTTTTCACCTGGAGAGCAGCCCCGCTCCAGATCTCCAGATCAATCCAGACCTCTCTTCTTTCCAGGTATCTTTCTTTTATGCCCCAACCCTTGACCATCAAACTCATAAAACAGGAACAGAACTACAAGACAATGAGGTACGAGGTACAAATTTAAAGGTCGTCTCACACACAAGGCAGGTCAGCAGGTCATAAAAAAATACAAAAGCATTCACTATCGGTGATGTGATCAGTTGTAGTCAGGAGCTTTTAATTAATCAGACATTAATTACATGACTGCATCCTGCAATGCAGACGCTACTCCACATATATTCACATAAACTTCAGTTTAGTTTTATTTACATTTCAACATTGCCGCAAAGCAGCTGTTATAAAAAAGTAATTAAGAAAATTAGTTGATTAAATTAATATTGAATTTTAACAGCCAGAGCATTGCGTAGACATGTTTAAAAACCAAAATGTTGCTTGTGATTCAACAACTTACTTATTGAGTCAAAATATTGAAGATTTTATATATAAACTTAAAGGGGATAAACTTAAAATTTGAAGAGAATTTAAACACATAACACTAAACTAAACTTATAGATTCTTTTACACAATTTGAACCTCTCACTCTGAAGCTGCTTTGTGAGAAGGTTTGTTGTTGAAAGTGTTATACAAATGAAAAACAAATTAAATTGAATGCAATATATTAACCTCATGATTTCATTCGTAGAAATATATTCATTTTATTCAATGATCATTCATCTACAGCAGAGGTGCTCAAAGCTTTTCTTATGAAGTGTGAACGTGAATCAGGACCATGGGCCAAAAATAATTGTAAATAAATCCATATTTACCCCGAATTCAATTATTAAAGCTGTTATTACACAGACAACTGAATGCAAATACACAACCTGCATTTGTGCAAACCGAATCGAAAGAAATCCACATCCAAAACTTGACCCACAGCTTTGTGGATGTTTGCGGATCCTGAGCTCTAATTACACAGTTTTGCTTTGCTGTAGCATCTTTTAAAAAAAAAACAAACACACATTTTGTCCTACAATCATCCAAAAAATCTGCATGTGAAAAAAAAAATCCCTAAAAAATAACAACAAAACAAGTCCCCTTAGACTCCGGCATGCTCATTTCGACGGTAAAACATCTCATGCGCTAGAAATAAACAAAGAAAACGACATAAATCCTTGCTGATCCGCCGACTTTGAGTTAATCCGCCGCAAACTCTTCCGCCATATCTTACATTTGCCACTTTGTCAAGCTTGATTGCACATGCTGGAGAACAATTGACTCTGGCACTTTTTTTTTTTCTTTGCAGTTACCTTTTCAATCGGTTTTACCTGAATAAGATGTAATTACAGAGCCAAAGAGACAAGAGTCTGTAGGGGACCACTGTGCTCTCCTACTTTGGCATAATTGTGATTGTTTGAGTGCGTTAATACGAGTGCGATCTGTCAGGAGTTTGAGTGTGTTAGTAGTGCCTTTGTTTTCAAAATCGCTCTGAACTGATTCTTCTTATATGCAATCTAAGAGTATGATTACATCCTCTAAGCATAAAGATCAAGTTACCTTTTTTCTTGGCCAGTGATGTGGAGGTATTAGGAATCAGGCAGGTACTTATATGAGACCATCATATTATCTTGACTGGGTTAGTACATTTTGACTTTTCATTGGCTGCATTTTGGTAATTCCTCAAGGTGCTCACTCAGTAAGCTGACGTTTGTTTTGCTTCTTAAAACCAGGAAAAACCTTTTTTTTTTTTTTTTATCACAAGCTAATTCTAAAGGTAGTTAAGGAAATCGGACTAAAAACATTGAAATTATTTGACACGTTTACAAAAAGATATTCTAGTTCTTTCAATTGAAGTCTTCCCAGAACCTGAGGTGTATCAAAATATGTGGCCAATTGTTTATTTACTCCCAGTTCCATTGTGAATTATTCCTAAATAAAGTTTGTGTTCTTCACTGTCATTTATATTTATGGCATTTGGCAGACGTTCTAATCCAAAGCGACTTACAATTATGGGTTTGAAGTTGAGGGTTAAGGGCCTTGCTCAAGAACCAAGTAGTGGCAGCTTGGTGCTGCTGAGATTTCAACTAGAGGTCAACCGATAAATCTGCTGGAATTATCGGCTATCGTCAAAAATCCACAACGATAGTTTTTCCCGGCTTCCGGTCCGCTGTCATTACAACAGCGGCCTCTAGAGGCGAATCACTTACAACATGTGCTGTTTGGATTTACATTTAAAACTGCGCACTGCACGAAGAGCGCTATATTTTATTTATTATTTATTAATAATATCATTATATTTATTCATTTATATATTCCTATTTATTTACTTTAGTCCTTTTTCATGATTGAGTTACAGTCTTTTTAATTTTTGTAATAAAGTTAAATACTATTTTACTTGAAGTGTTATGTTCGTTTGTTTTTTTTCCACAATCCGCAAATACGATCGAACCAATATCGATAAAATCGACAGTCAGTCGACCTCTAATTTGCACTCATGACAGAAATCTCGTAATCTCACACTGGATACATAAACTCTTAAAATTCTGAACAAGGAATCCTTTACTGTCTCTACAGATAAAGTGATGCACAACCAATGTTGTATGATTACAACTCGAGGCTTTTAAAAAACAACAAAAGGCATCTCTCTGATCACCTCCCAGCTTTCAGTTAATGGTATAATAGCAAAGGGAGTGATATCGATATAACATTCCACCAATACACAGATCTGATTTTGAGCTGAAAGATACGCAGCTCTCAAGAGTGGTATCCGGTATCTGGTGCCAGACGGAGAGAAAAGTGAATGCCAGTTTTTTTGCCACCTCCATGGGGAAGTGAAAGCAGAGTAATATTTCCAAAGACTAGCATGATTAGACTGACTGAAAAAATCACGACTTGCATGTTGTCATGCAAGAGCCGAGTAGAGAAAACAACATGTGAGAGAAGAAAAATCAATCTAACATAGCTAGATACACATAGTGCTTTGTGGAGTATCAGATATAAGCCAAAACCCTCGAACACATCAGTATGCCCCGAGGTGTTCACAGACGTCTGTGTATTTTCCACACGTCGCATAAATACCTGCGTTTAATCATCGTCAAAACGCTTACCCAGGACTTATTATGCATATATTACTCATTTCCTTGGAAGCCTTTCTTAAGATACGGGTTTTTTTTTATAAACGAAAATTCATTTGTCATTTATACAAGTGCAGTGGCATTAACTCAATATTTTCCACCCACTGAGCAATTAAGGTTTTAATAGCTGATCTAGCTCCGCCCTCATCTCTGCAAAGCCAGTGCTAATGAATATGCATTACCCTCACCATGTCTTAATTAAAGCATGTACCAAAATGCAAGGCTCATTACTGAGACAGTAGCATGATATTCTCGAAGGAAAGGAAAAGTAATGACTGTGCATACTCCGATACACACAAACACTCAGGATCTGTATGCTCAAATGGTAAAAAGGTACTAAACAAACAATTCATTTCATTGATTGTTTTCAAACTGGGTTACAAACTCCTGTCCTGTTAATCACAATCAAAACTCTGGTATTACTTGATTTATTTTCTTTCACAAGATCTTGGTGTTGCTTGATTTATGTTCTTGTTTTGAGCCCAAAGCCGTGCAAATTTTGTATCAGGGACTGGCTTAGATCCCTGAGCTAGTGTGTTCCAAAAATACCATTTGATCTGCAGCTTCCTGACTGAGATTCAAGACCAACCTTGAAAATGAGTGTGAGCCGTGCTAATACTCTACTGCCGCTACCCTATATTACATTTCCCAATATATTTTTCCTATCCAGTTCTGACAGATGCTTTATTGTGGTTCTTGTATCGTAGGAGTTTTCACCGTTTCCACATTAGAAACCATTTGAAACAGGCAGACACAGGGTCTCTTAATGGCCCTGCCACATTAAGACTTCTGTTGGTTGTTGGACAGTATCGTTAGGGTCTTGTAGTATTAGCGCTAATTTAATCAAGTGCCTATTTGGTTGTTTAATTGGCTTCTTAACTACATCCCATATCATAATCTGCTGCAGTAAATTTGACACCAATATGGGTAGTTACTCAGGTACCATTTGGTATTCCGGTTTCTTTCTTTTCATGTGTGAATATAGACTACTTTTGGTATGACAAACTTATATCCTTTCAGTGAGGAACCTTTGGAGTGTTCAAGTGCAGAGCTTCAAAGAACTCTTGAAGAAAAGGAAGGTTGTCATCACTCAGCTTAGGTTGGTAGTTCTTCAGTGTTGGTTTGGTGTGTGCTCAAAGTTCTGGTAGTTGAATTTATGCACTGACCCAGAACTTCCTTTCCCCTTGTTGGAATGGGATATTTGACAAAAAGAACAATACCCTGGACCAGTTTCTGTTCAGCTGTACTCAATGAAAAGTTTCTCAGTTATCAGGAATCTGAAGTATATAAAGCTCTGTATCTCACTTTTGCCTAAACCTTGCTTGGCAACTCACGAATGTGCAAATCCAGATGGATCAAGTTTTTTTTTTCTTTGAAGAAAAGAAAAGGGATTTTTATATGGCTTGTGCAGGACTTCTGCTTGTCTGACATTTGATTCTGTTGATGGTCCTTATCAAGTTCCAACTACTTCTGGTAGTATACCCAGTGTGCAATAACTATTACCTTAGTGTCTGTACAATAATAAGGTAACATCCAAATGTGTTAGGAAAGTATCTCAGACCTATTTCTAGCAAAATCAAGACTGTGATAAAAAAACAGACTTGCAATTCATTGGACAACATGGTCGAGTAGTAATGCTAGCCACATAACATGTTGGAATGCTGATATTTTTTTCAGTGGGAAAAAAACACCTTTGAACAATTGCATAAATAACTCTAAGTATGTTAGTTTTAGGAATGTGGAGTAGGAATTTTAGCAATGTGTCAGTGTAAACAAAGCTTCAGTACAGTGAAACCTTCTTATGACAGAGAGAACTGAATGATTCAAACTTGGCCACAACTCAGCCTGCATTTTCACATACTTTGACCTGAGGTGCTTAAGTGCAGACTGTGAGTCACTGTTCCTCTCTCTTTCTTACAATGATTCGATCACACTACTTTTCAGTGAGAAAGACGTGACTGGCCAGTTAAGAATTGTGACATTGTAAGGAGCTATATCCAAAACAACCTGATCTTAGCATGCCCTAATGTTAGGAAACAAACAGAAGAATCAAATAGCTCAGTTAAACTTGTGATGATTGTGAGTTCAAAATCCAGTCTCTAACCAAAGCCTTATCCATCACTCCCTTTCTTTTGTGCCATTTTTGATATCACAGTATTGTGCTGTAGAGCCTAGTCCGATCATATACAGGCTATTTGATCTATCTCTATCCTTAGGCTTTGTCTCTTTATGAAAGAAATCTATTGTTGTCGCTATGCATAAGAAATCCAATCCATCCAAACACGGTCATGATGCCACCTGTGAGACATCACGTATTATGAGGTGTCTAAAGCAGTGGAGATTTCTTCGCTCTGGTAATTAATCTGGTGTGTTTGAGTATGACACACCAATCAAGCCTTTCTCTGCGTCTTTCAGTTTCTCTACAAGAACAATAAGAGGATTGATGATGCTCTGATGGACCTTTCAAATATACATTGCTTGAGGACATGGTATACATTTACTCTGATTGACAATACAATAAAACCTCACTACACAATAAATAAATCATCATTTATGTACAAACATGTTGGATCCAGCTTGTTTTTTTTCCTCTAATGTTTATGGGAAGGAATATCATCTATGCATCAATTTGGGAGAAACCTTATGATATGAGATAAATCAGCAGCTAACACTAAGTTTTCCATCCTGTCTCCTTGAAACTGCAACACAGTATAAGCTAACCTCAATACAATGTTGTCAGTGAGCCTCATATGAGTTTTTAATTTTGAGTAAAAACTTCTATTACAAATGTATTCGTAAATTTATATAAACCTCCTCCTTGGGCTTTCTCTTTTCCTCCTTCCTGGTGGCTCCATACTTAGCATTCTTCTACCGATAAACCCCATGTCCCTCCTCTGCACATGTCCAAACCATCTCAATCACACCTCCATCACCTTGTCTCCAAAACGTCCTACATGCGCTGTTCATCTAATAAACTAATTAATTAATTCTGTCCATCCTCGTCACTCCCAAAGAAAATCTTAACATCTTCAGCTCTACCTCCAGCTCCACCTCTTGTCTTTTACTCAATGCCACAGTATCTAAACCATACAACATCTCAGGTCTCACCACAGTCCTATAACCCTTCCCTTTCACTCTTGCAGATACCCTTCTATCACAAATCAATCCTGCTATCACTCTTCTACACCCACTCCACCCTGTCTGCACTCTTTTCTTCACTTCTCTAACACACTGTCCATTACTTTGCACTGTTGACCCATGGTACCTGAACTCCTCTAGCTTCTCCACCTCTTCTCCCTGCAACCGCACCACTGCCCTCCATCTAATTCACACAAATGTACTCTGTCTTAATCTTACTGACTTTCATTCCTCTTCTCTCCAGTGTCTACCTTAACCTCTCCAGGATCTTCTTAACCTGCTCCCTACTCTCACCACAAATCACAATATCATCCGCAAACAACCTGTCCATCACCACTGCAAACAGGAAAGGGCTCGGAGTCGATCCTTGATGCAATCCAACCTCCACCTTGAACCAGTCTTTTCACAAGTTCATTACTGTACTTATTTAGATCATTTATATTATTTATGTATTCATTTTCATTTGGGTGGTCAAAGTGTTATACAAATTAAAATGTATGTATGTGCATGGTTTCTCCATCCAGTCTCAATTCTTACTTCATATCCGGTATTCCTGGAATAGACTCTGGATCCAATGCAATGCAATAAATTATAAAACACTTTTGAAGAAGTGAAGAAGAGATTGCTGATTGTCTCAATCTTTCTTCTTTCTTTCTTTCTTTTTTCAACGACTCACAGAAATGTGCTCTTAAAATCTTGAAATTGAAGTTGTATACATGGTGCAGTAAGGACAAAAAGGTTTCACACTTTTATTCATTTCTTCTTTCCATTCCTCTTCCTCTCTCTCACATACTCACGCACCTGTCCAGCAAGGACCAGAGACTGATAGACTACCATTCCCTCCACAAGCACCCACTTCCACTGATGGTGCCATATATTACACTAATTCTACACATGCAGTCATTCAGTGAACATCAACCCAGCAAGACATACTGCAGATTGATTTGAACTCTGTTCCCCTGAGCTCTGGCATGCAGAGATAGACAGAGAGAAAGAGAGAAATAGTAGATAAGACTGAGAACAAGAGAGGCAGAGAGAAATTTAAACTACAATCAACACCCAAATACTTTTAGTTCTATTTTTCCTTTTAATGTTTATCTTCTTTCAAGTGCCTTTACAGAGATAATTGCACTCTGCCAGCAACAATTTTCTCTTCTCTCCAAGCGGCTGAATTTAGACAGACGGTATTGGCCTTTCAGACTCTTTCGGAACATCTTTTCATTCAGCTCCTTTCACGTAGACGACTCAAACTCAAACCACTCCATGTTACAAACGCAACTCTCGCCGTACTAACATCACAGTGATTTATTTTGTAAAGTACAAAGTAGAAGCCAACATAGTCAACAGATTCGGCACATAGATAAAACAAATAAACAGTGGAATTTTTCTGAATACATACCTTGTTAGATATCTGAAATCTATACAAGTATGTAATAGAATGCGACCTGTAGTTTGCCCCATAGTTGGAAATGTAACTAGCTACATTTAATGCTAACACAAAATGATTTACTGCTACCACCCCAAAGTCAATTCCTTTTAAATAACATAACCAAATGTGTTTTATTCCTCTTTTACCACAGCATTACCAAATTCTTGAATATTTAAAAAATATCATTGTACATCATAAGCATTTTTTATGTTTAATGTTGTAAAAAATCACTTGAAACCATTCATCCTTTGGCCAGCCTCTCTTTTTTCTTTTTCTTGAAGTAAGAAAAAGAAATTGCAGCTTGTCATATTGCCGAGTAACCAAGTCTTTCAACCTGAAGTGCCAAATTGCTGACACTGGAGACTCCTTCCATAATTGCTAGTAAAATTTAGTTTCAATAAAAACTATAACATTGGAAAAACACAGATATTAACTAGTTAAATATGGAACTAATGATATTTCAGGAACTGTAACAACAACTTCTCAAAAATCAGCTCCAGTGGTGAGGAATAAAAATATCTCCAATAATTCCCATTTAGGAGCGCTAGGATATTCAGTCAAGATTAGGATAGTTCTGATTTGTTTTTCTAGCTTATGAAACCTCCACTGACTGATCAATTTCTTTATATAAAATACATGATTCTCCAATGCCTGTACATTATACAGTGCCCTCCACAATTATTGGCACCCCTGTTTAAGATGTGGTCGTGGACTTCTAAAAATTCTCCTTTTTTTTAAAACAACATAGAACCCAAATGCAAAAAAAGAGAAAAATCCAACCTTTCATTTAAGTACATAACTTTGGTGGTAAAAAAAAATCATACATTTAGAAAAAAAAAAAAACTTGAAATCATGTGTGCCACAATTATTGGCACCCCTAACAATTCCTCTGAAAAATTTATTGTTTTTTTTTTTTTTATATATTTTTCTGTAGTTGCTAAGTTTGGTCAGGGTATCTAGGGACTTTTAATTAGTAATTCATGATTTCCTGTTTCCCTGGGGTATAAATATGACGTGACACAGAGGCCTAATTCTCTTACCCATTTGTCAACATGGCAAAGACAAGAGAACACACCATTCAAGTAAGGCAGATGTGTGTCGACCTTCATAAGTCAGGCAATGGCTACAAGAAAATAGCCACTCGCCTTAACTTGCCGGTATCTACAGTCAGAGGAATCATTAAGAAGTTTAAAACAACTGGAACAGTGACAAACAAGGCTGGAAGAGGTCCCAAGTTTATCTTGCCACAACGCACAGTGAGGAGGATGGTAAGAGAAGTAAAAAAATTTCCCAAGCTCACCGTCACAGAATTGCATCAAAGAGTGGCATCTTGGGGTCACAGAGTCTCCAAAACAACCATCAGACGCTCTCTACATGCCAACAAGCTGTTTGGGAGGCATGCAAGGAAAAAGCCTTTTCTCACTAACACTCACAAACGTAAACGTCTGGAGTTTGCTAAGCGGTACTGGGACTTCAACTGGGATCGTGTGCTTTGGTCAGATGAGACTAAGATTGAGCTTTTTGGCAACAAACACTCTAAGTGGGTCTGGTGTAAAACAAAAGATGAGTATGCCGAAAAGCACCTCATGCCCACCGTGAAGTATGGTGGAGGATCTGTGATGCTGTGGGCCTATTTCTCTTCCAAAGGCCCTGGGAACCTTGTTAGGGTGCATGGCATTATGAACGCTTTGAAGTACCAGGATATTTTAAATAAAAACCTGATGGCCTCTGCCAGAAAGCTGAAGATGGGTCGTCATTGGGTCTTTCAGCAGGATAATGATCCAAAACATGTGGCAAAATCTACACAAAAGTGGTTCAGCAGTCACAAACTCAAGGTCCTCCCATGGCCATCTCAGTCCCCAGACCTCAACCCAATCGAAAACCTGTGGGGCGAGCTAAAGAGAAGAGTGCATAAGAGAGGACCCAGGACACTGGATGATCTAGAAAGATTGTGCAAAGAAGAATGGTCAAAAATCCCTCTCTCTGTGTTCTCCAATCTTGTGAAATGTTATAGGAGGAGATTAAGTGCTGTCTTGTTGGCAAAAGGAGGTTGTACAAAGTATTAACATCAGGGGTACCAATAATTGTGGCACACATGATTTCAAGTTGTTTCTTTTTTTTCTAAATGTGTGATTTTTTTACCACCAAAGTAATGTACTTAAATAAAAGGTTGGATTTTTCTCTTTTTTTGCATTTGGGTTCTATGTTGTTTAAAAAAAAAAGGAGAATTTTTTGAAGTCCACGACCACATCTTAAACAGGGGTGCCAATAATTGTGGAGGGCACTGTATATGTATTGTATGATTTTGGGCTATCCAAGACAAAAGATGACCGATGACTCAAACGGCGTCCTATGTCGAGAGAGGTTCAAAGTCTTGCCACCAAAGCCGGTAAAATTTCCAACAGTGGCACAGATTCTACAAACTATGTCGACTGACTCGCCAATAAAAAGCGCAACATAACCTGAATCGTAGTCTACAATTCAATAGACGTCATCATAGTACAGACTTCATAGATTTCATACCCAAGTTTATTACATCCATGTCATATAGTGTAATTTGTATCGATCTTCGTGGGCATACATGTATGCATAGAACAGCTTTTACCTTCCTCAGCTACTCTGTTATTACAATGTTTTTGTCATTTTTAATTTCTGGGCCAGAACAATGCAAAGAGAAGCTTGAAACAGACAAAGTAACAATGAAATTTCTGGATGTTGCAATAGCCTTAAAATCGCACATTTATTATAACATCAGAAATGCCCTCAAACATCACAAACTGCACTTTATGTCCTTGATACACACAATATCAATGTTTGTATTGTGTATTTGTTTGATTTTTCGATTTCGACTTTGCACATCCTGTTTTTCTATCCCACCTCACTGTGTGTAGACATCCGATATTAGCAAGAGGGTAGATTATGAATATATTTCACATTAGAGATAAAAAAACATGTATTATGTTCGGCCACTTCACTCTTCAGTTGCCTCTTATTTCATTTCTCTGCACCTAATGGACAATGCAGCTTTGACGCCATTCTGTCTGTCCAACGCTAGCTGCATATGGATGATTGTGAAAATAAAATAATAATTCTGATGGGACACTTTAATAGAAACCTTTATCCTGTTGATACCTCAGACCCCACTCTGCATCATGCTCTTAGGTAATGTTTTAAACCAACAACAAACTTTGTTTTACAATATTAACCACTACTTATGACATTATGTTTCCTATTCAACTATTACTCATATATAATATAACCTGTTTGTATAATGTTCGTTTTTGGGACTTTTCGATACCATTCTGTAAATTATATGCAGGAAAATTCTTTATGTGTATGTAAGCACTTTAGCACAGCGAGCACTGAGCATCAAGGCCAATGCATTCGATTGTCCAGATTGCATTTCACACCTAGACCTTCAGTGGTAACCTACCTGAATTAATCCAATACTATAATTAAGACGCCACAGCTATAGAAATTATCAATATTATACAGAAACGCAGTATAACAGAGTGCTGCATCATAGACAGGTATCTCGTGCAATAGGAATGAATGCCATTACTAAAGCCAGAAACCCAAAGAGCTCAACAAGTCTCATTTCACTGCAGCCACAGCTGTAATACCTACATACATCATCTCTAGCAGAAGCATCAATACTAACCTATTAAAATTCCCTGAATTTATTAGCATTTCAGTGCAATTTTTCTGTGAATTACACTTTTCCTGGGGATTTGAAATTAAGGCAAATTGTGTGTTTTTGTGCAAAAAGAAAAGTTTAAATGGCTCATGAAAAAACTTAGCAACTGTTGTGAACTGTTTTGACGATGTCAAACTTTTCATGAAAAGCCTGTTTTGAGATATTCTTGCAAGTGAATGTGTGACCAAATCAATTTCTTTTCATCTGTCAGCCACCGTGGCAAAAAAAACAGCTATTAATTATAATTGAACTTGTGCAGTTTGCTACAGATGCGGTTTGCTGGCTCTGACCAGTGCGTTCTCCTGACCATCCAATCGAAGGACTCAAAAATGCCGACATTACTGTACGCCTGCTAGATGGCCCCAGTGTTGCAAAAATCTATTTGGTTAAAGAAACAGCTTTAAGCTGCATCTATTTAACGCTATGCCTCGACCCTGATTTAAATTTGATTGGATAGAAACTCCACTGACAGTACTATACACAATTAGTGTTTTGGTGAAATCAAAAATTATAACTGCCAAGAAAGAATTTTACTATAATGTAAAGTATTTATTACAAAAATATTAGAAAAAAAATAATAATAGTCTCTTGTTTTGGACACATATATTGTGTCTATAAACATTTTTAACTGAAATTTAGAGATCTTGGGTTGCATAGCCACTCAGTAGACAATGTTTTTCAAAGTCTCTTAGTCATTTTTGACAGATTTGTCTGCATGATTACAACAAGGTGGGACTGTACCATATCCAGACATTCTGTAATAAAGGTTATAATGTAAATGACTGTTATTATTTGTACAAATAAATCATATTTAAGAACAAATAAGTAAAACATGGTTAAATAAATAAATAAATAAAAACAATGGGGTAAGAAATAGCCTCAGTTGCTGAGACAATGTGTATGGAAACCAGATGCCTTCAGATGTGATTCAGATCCTAGACACTCCAATACACACCTTCATTTCTCCCCATCTCGATGTGAAATCAGAAAGTGCCCAGTGCAGCCGAATAATTTTCCTGTGAGCAATTAAACAATCAAAAATTTTTTTACATCTAATGCAGTAAACCCAGAACAAACACTTGCAGCGCTTTTCCGAGTTAGAGCACTTGGGGGGGGGAAGGCGATGAAACAGAGCGCATACATAAAGCTTGGAAAGCTTTCAATAGCAAATCAAGTACACACTTGTTTTTCATTACAATTCCAAATTTATGAGCCAGATTACAGGTGTTTACAGTGTTATAACATTTAATGAGCAAATATTACTTGACAACGGTTCTAGATGCAATGCAGAGTTTTGTGTAGATTTAGCTGGCTCAAAGGGTTGGAGACATGGTGTGGCCAAATTCTAGTTCTAGCCCAATGTAGCCTTGAAATTCAGACGGCAATCCAATAGAAAATAGTGAAAATACACATAAGATTCATAATAAAGCTCCAGATGGGTCCAGAAGAGAAGTAGAAAAGCAGTTACAGTCAGTGATTGTACACATACAAGTAGCCACTCAGTGCATGTCTGTAGTGTGCTGTGTGCTGTGTGTGTGTTTGTGTAATATTGTGATAATGAAAGAATTTCCCACTAAAACAGCTTCAGATAAAAACAGAATAGACAGCTGGGTCCAGTGAGACCTTGTTTCCCCTCAATCTGTCATACCAAATGCGCACACACACACACACACACACACACACACACACACACACACACACACACACACACACACACACACACACACAAACACTATGCTCTGTGCTTTGAGTTTTCATTTCATCATTCATAAGATTTAAATCAAGACAGAGACAGGCAGACAGAGAGAGAGAGAGAGAGAGAGAGAGAGAGAGAGAGAGAGAGAGAGAGAGAGAGAGAGAGAGAGAGAGGCTTTCTGTAAAGATATAAAAACCCCACTGCTGTTAAATGTCTGTAGGCTGTGAACATAAGCTGATATACAGATTGCATGAAAAAGTTTGGGTCCTTTTGATTTTTATCTCTTCTCTCTGATGACTCTTCTATGCAGATGTTCAACAGATTGTTCAGGCAATGCTGCAGTATAAAATGGTACACTGCCACACCTGAGAGTTTTATTGGACTTCCAGATCTTTCATTGACCTCCAAAAACCTCTAATTGATATTTCAGACATTAAAAGTTGCACCCTGGAAGTGCTCTGATATAATCATATAGGGTTCCTCTGCATTGTAGGTATCATTAAGACTCACTTAGATTTGATTCAGCAAATAAATTGCAATGGAATAGAGTTTGGTAGAGTTCTTGACCAGCCTAATGTGTCCAATCCAATTAATCTATTTAGACATAAAGAATCTTGAGGCTTTACAACTAAACAGGTGTCCAAACCTTTGTACATGCCACGATTAATTAACTGGTGCTATTCTGACCTCATGTGTTGCCACGTCTGTGACTTTCACTCACAGTAAGTAGGAACAAAGAGCAAACATGAAATTCTGCATGAAACTGGGCAGAAAGACCTTCAACGAACTCAACCACCGAAAATGTCAAAATCATTCGGCAACCTGTGCATAATGATCGTTCAATCCACATGATCTCACTTCTGCACCCATCTTACTCGCCAGATTTGGCTCCTGCGGACTTTGCCCTCTACATCTCTCTCTCTCTCTCTCTCTCTCTCTCTCTCTCTCTCTCTCTCTCTCTCTCTCTCTCTCTTTCTCTTTCTCTCTCTCTCTCTCTCTTTCTCTCTTTCTCTCTCTGATTTGGTTCTCACATGTTTCCTTTTTTGTATTTGCATTAGAACAACACAAAAAAACAGGTGGGAAAAGTAAGATCTGATACAATTCCACACAGAACCCAAAAAAATGCACTGGACAAAATAATTGGCACCCTTAACTTAATATTTGGTAACACCCCCTTTCCCCTTTGGAAAAAACCAACTGAAATCAATCGCTTTCCATAACCATGTATGAGTTTCTTACACCTCTCTACTGTAATCTTAGACCACTCTTCTTTTGCAAACTGCTCCAGGTCATTCAAATTTGAAGGATGCCTTTTCCCAACTGCTGCTTTGAAATCTCTCCAGATGTGTTCTATGGGATTCAGATCTCGATTTAATGCTGGTCTTTTCACAACTCTCCAGTGCTTTGTTTGTAACCATTTCTGAGTGCCTTTTAAAGTGTGTTTCGGGTCATTGTCCTGCTGGAAGACCCATGACCTCTGGTGGAGACTTTATGACACTTTCCACTATGTTTCACCCCAAAAATTCTTTGGAAATGAAAAGATTTCATGATACCGTTTACACAGTCAAGGCATCCAGTGCCAGAAGCAGCAAAGCAACCCCAAAACATATTTAAACCTCCACTATGTTTGACTGTAGGGGCTGTGTTCTTTTCTTTCAAGGCCTCATTTCTTTTTCTGTAAACAGTGCCCTGATGTCCTTTACCAAAAAGCTATACTTCTGTCTCATCTGTCTACAGTACGTTCTCTAATCGACAGAGAAACACCTCACCTTCATGTTCTATTATAATATTATAGTCATTTATTCAATTACACAGCAGAATAATCCATAATACATGGTACATATAATCCATGATACTAGGTTGTTCAGTTATCAAATCATGAACTGATTGTTCAGTGCATCATCATTCTAGATTGACATGATTATCCTGATAGCGGAAGAAACAACTTTTTGCGCAATCGGTTTATAGCGAACAAGGAGCTTCTCAAAACCCTTTCCTGCCCACTGGAAACTACATCTAAACCGGTATTTACTCTTTTAAAACAGCTTCAAGCTGAGTTCATATCTGCTGCAATGCAATAAATAATAAATGAGTTTTTGAAGGATTCATGTGTGTGTGGACCTACATTTGCTCCTTCTCTCTCCCTATCTCACACACACACACACACACACACACACACACACACACACACACACACACACACACACACACACACACACACATGAAATAAAGGGGATGAAAAACTGTGGGGTGAGGCACTCAGTGTTAGTGTGCGTGTGTGTGTGTGTGTGTGTGTGTGTGTGTGTGTGTGTGTGTGTGTGTGTGTGTGTGTGTGTGTGTGTGCGCGCACCAAGAAAATTCCAGATTCCAAATTCCAGACATGATGAAAGCAACTCCAAATGCCAGTCAAAACATAGAGCAATAACTACAAAACATTCTGTAACAAAACATGTAATCTTGTAGCACTAATAGTGGCATGCATAATAGTATTTGTGTGTGTGTGTGTGTGTGTGTGTGTGTGTGTGTGTGTGTGTGTGTGTGTATATATGTGTATTTTGGAAAGGTTAAATGTACTGTGTTTTTTGACTGAGCAATTTGTAGGGCAGCAAACCTACAATCACCTGGGACAGAAGAATGAAGTCTGCATGTTTCTGTGTGTGCTCATGCATGTACTTTAAACACACAAGCGACCAAATGTTTGAGGTCAAACACCGAAGAACGAACGTAACATCAACCAAAAATGGTGTGCAATTTAAAGCTGTAGAAAATTATATGTTTAGCTGGGGAAGGAAACCTGACCTGAATTTGATGTACGCAAAGAATTAAACTCATGAAAGGGAGTGAAGTTACAATTACGATGATTTTACAATTAATAAGAAGTGGTGGGATCTGATTTGACCCCCTCCAAAAAAAGGAACAAAGATAGAAAATACTAACTTATCATGACGCAACATTAAACAAAAAACACGTGTGCTCATTGGGACCTTCAATGCTAAAGAGAAAATGTTCTGTACCCTTCCCCAGATTTGTGCCTCAATACAATCCTGTCTCGGAGGTCTACAGACAATTCCTTGGACTTCATGGTTTGGTTTGTGCTCTGACATGCACTGTTAACTGTGGGACCTCACATAGACAGGTGTGTGCCTTTCAAAAACATGTCCAATGAACTGAATTTACCACAAGTACAGTCCAATCAAGTTGTAGAAACATCTCAAGGATGATCAGTGGAAACCGGATGCACCGGAGCTCAATTTAAGTGTCATGGCAAAGGCTGTAAATACTTATGTACATGTGATTTATTTTTCATTTATTTTAAATACATTAGCAAAGATTTCAAACACACATCTTTCATTTCTGTCAACTTGTCATTATGAGGTATTGTTTGTAAAATTTTGAGGAAAATAATTAATTTTATCTACTTGGGAATACAGCTGTAACGTGACAAAATGTGGAAAAAGTGAAGTGCTGTGAATACTTTCCGGATACACTGTATATTTGGTTCTTCCTCAAAGCATTTTTCACAACGTTAGAAGCACACAATGTGTATCAGATGTCTTTGTATACTGTAGAATTACAATTGAGCTTTACTGGGAAAAAAAGAGGCTCAAACCTGTTTAGGCATAACAATGTGCTTGTGCACAAAGTGAGCTTCATTGACACATGGTTGGTGAAGAAGAACTTGAGTGTTCTGTACAAAGCCATGACCTTAACATTACTGAATACCTTTGTTGTAAACTGCTATACAGACTCGGCGCCTGACTTTTCTCAGAAGAGTGAAGCTTATTATTACCAGAAACAGGGGAATAAATCTGAAATTTGATGTGCAACAAGCATATAGATGTGATGAAATGATGTCACACACGTGTGTGTGTGTGTGTGTGTGTGTGTGTGTGTGTGTGTGTGTGTGTGTGTGTCTTTTAAGCAAGGCCCTTAACCCTCAACAGCTCTGTTGTATAAATGAGATAAATGCACATCGCTCTGGATAAAGCTCTCTGCTATAAACATAGGCATAAATAGTCCTAATGATCACAATAATTACAATAATCTTCACGAGCCATAATAAAGCTGTTTACATGCACATCTATTGTTAAAAGAAAAGTCAGCTAAACTGCATTGACTATTGCAGTTATCACTTATATTAAAATGTCAAATCGTCTTTCCTGAGGAAAATGTTTAGGTAAATATGTTTATTTTTACGAAGCAACACTAAAAACATAAATACAATTTTTTTTTTATTATTTATACAGTATAAACCGTCCATAATATTATGGATGGAATATAATAAAATGCAGATGTAAGTTAGCGAGAGAAGGAAAAGACAGCCAGACATTACTTCTTCTTCTTCTTCTTTCGGCTGCTCCCATTAGGGGTCGCCACAGCGGATCATCCGTCTCCATACCACCCTGTCCTCTACATCTGCCTCTTTTACACCAACTACCTGCATGTCTTCCCTCACCACATCCATGAACCTCCTTCTTGGCCTTCCTCTTTTCCTCCTACCTGGTGGCTCCATCCTCAGCATTCTTCTACCAATATAATTCATGTCCCTCCTCTGCACATGTCCAAACCATCTCAATCTCGCCTCCCTCACCTTGTCACCAAAACATCCTACATGCGCTGTCCCTCTAATAAACTCATTTCTAATCTTATCCATCCTCGTCACTCCCAACGAAAACCTCAACATCCTCAGCTCTGCTACCTCCAGCTCCACCTCCTGTCTTTTACTCAATGCCACTGTCTCTAAACCATACAACATCTCAGGTCTCACCACAGTCCTATAAACTTTTCCTTTCAATTTTGCAGATACCCTACTATCACAAATCACTCCTGTCACTCTTCTCCACCCACTCCACCCTGCCTGCACTCTTCTCTAACACACTCTCCATTACTTTGCACTGTTGACCCCAGGTACCTGAATTCCTCCACCTTCTGAAGCTCTTCTCCCTGCAACCGCACCACTCCACTGCCCTCCCTCTCATTCACACACATGTATTCTGTCTTACTCCTACTGAGTTTTATTCCCCTTCTCTCCAGCGCATATCTTCACCTCTCCAGGCTCTTCTCAACCTGCTCCCTACTCTCACAACAAATCACAATATCATCCGCAAACATCATAGTCCAGGGAGACTCCTGTCTGACCTCGTCCGTCAACCTGTCCATCACCACTGCAAACAGGAAAGGGCTCAGGGCCGATCCTTGATGCAGTCCAACCTTCACTCTAAACCAGTCTGTCGTACCTACTGCACACTTCACTGCCGTCACACTGTCCTCATACATGTCCTGCACCACCCTCACATACTTCTCTGACACACCTGACTTTCTCATACAATACCACAACTCCTCTCTTGGCACCCTGTCGTACGCCTTCTCTAAATCCACAAATACACAATGCAATTCCTTCTGTCCTTCTCTATACTTCTCCATCAACATTCTCAAAGCAAATAAGGCATCTGTGGTGCTCTTCCTCGGCATGAAACCATACTGTTGCTCACAGATGGTCACCTCTTCTCTCAGCCTGGCTTCCACTACTCTTTCCCATAACTTCATGGTGTGACAGATCAACTTAATACCCCTGTAGTTACTGCAGGTCTGCACATCTCCTTTATGCTTAAAGATCGGTACCAGCACACTTCTTCTCCATTCCTCAGGCATCTTCTCACCTTCCAAAATCCTGTTAAACAATCTGGTCAAAAACTCCACTGCCATCTCTCCTAAACATCTCCACGCTTCTACCGGTATGTCATCTGGTCCAACCGACTTTCCACTCTTCATCCTCTTAATCGCTGCTCTCACTTCCTCCTTACTAATCCTATCTACATCCTGCTTCACCAACTCCACATCATCCAACCTTCTCTCTCTCTGATTTTCCTCATTCATCAGCTGCTCAAAATACTCCCTCCACCTTCTCAACACACTCTCCTCACTAGTCAACACATTTCCCTCTCCATCCTTTACTGCTCTAACTTGCAGTACATCCTTTCCAGCTCGGTCCCTCTGCCTGGCCAATCGGTACAAATCCTTTTCTCCTTCCTTAGTGTCCAACCTCTCATACAGCTCCTCATATGCCTTTTCCTTGGCTTTCGCCACATCCCTCTTAACCTGCTGCCGCATCTCCTTGTACTCCTGCCTACTTTTCTCATCACTCTGTCTATCCCACTTCTGTTTTGCCAACCTCTTTGTCCTTACGCTCTTCTGCACTTCCTCATTCCACCACCACGTCTCCTTGTCTTCCTTTCTATTTCCAGATGTCGCACCAAGTACTTTTCTAGCTGCCTCCCTCATCACTCCTGCAGTAGTTGCCCAATCATCCAACACCTCCTTAACACCACTGAGCCTCTCTCTGACCTCTTCCCTGAACCTCACACTACACTCTTCCTCCTTCAGTTTCCACCATCTTATTCTTCTTTCAGTCCTCACTCTCCTCCTCTTCTTCTTCGCCTCCAAAACCATCCTACAGACCACCATCCTATGCTGTCTAGCTACACTGTCCCCTGCCAACACCTTACAGTCGCCAATCTCCTTCAGGTTGCATCTCCTGCATAGCACATAGTCCACCTGTGTGCACCTTTCTCCACTCTTATACGTCACCCTATGATCCTCCTTCTTCTTAAAATAAGTGTTCACCACTGCCATTTACATCCTTTTAGCAAAATCTACCACCATCTGCCCTTCCACATTCCTCTCCTTAAAACCATACCTACCCATCACCTCCTCGTCACCTCTGTTCCCTTCACCTACATGCCCATTAAAGTCCGCCCCAATCACCAACCGTTCTTTCCTAGGTACACCATCTACCACTTCATCTAATTCACTCCAGAATCTTTCCTTCTCCTCCATCTCACAGCCAACTTGTGGAGCATAGGCACTGATGACATTTATCATCATCCCTTCAACTTCCACCTTCACGATCATCACCCTATCAGAAACTCTCTTCACCTCCACTACACTCTTACTGTACTCTTCCTTCAGAATCACCCCTACACCATTTCTCTTTCCATCCACACCATGATAAAACAGTTTAAATCCACCTCCAATGTTCCTGGCCTTACTCCCTTTCCACTTGGTCTCCTGAACACACAGCATATCTACCTTTCTCCTCTCCATCATATCAGCTACTTCTCTCCCTTTACCCGTCATAGTACCAACATTTAAAGTACCAACCCTAACCTCCACTCTCCTACACTGCTCCTTTCCCTGCCGTCTCTGTAGACGTCTTCCTCCTCTCCTTTTCCTCCTTCGGCCAACAGTAGCCCAATTTCCACCGGTACCCTGTCGGCTAACGATACCTGTGGCGGTCGATGTTAACCCGGGCCTCGACCGATCCGGTATGAAATTCTCATTTGTGATCCGCATATTTGATTTGGCACATGTTTTACGCTGGATGCCCTTCCTAACGCAACCCTCCCCATTTACCCGGGCTTGGGACCGGCACTAAGAATGCACTGGCTTGTGCCTCCCTAATGGCTGGGTTAGCCAGACATTACTTACAATTAAAATAAAAGGCCATCACTCCCTCCTTCAGGGTGATATAAAAGTACAAGATTCGAGGTTACTGCGGAGGTAACCGGCTAATGCAAGGTGACACGCCAATAACTGAAAAACTCATAAAAGTTCTCCTTCCAGCATCCGATTATGAGCATCACAGGACGCAAAATATTTATGAGGAGGGATTAACACAGGCCTGTGGTGCGGCATAAAGACTACACATGCCTTCAGGAATGAATTTCTTACTTTGTCATTTGCTTTTTTTTGTATTAAGAGAAAAATTTAAATGAGATGTTTCTTGAAAAAGGCTGCATGTCTTTCATTGTCTTGGAGTTACTGAGAGAAGCCAGGAATCTATCTTTTGTTTGATTGTGTGTGTATGTGTGTATGTGTGTGTGTGTGTGTGTGTGTGTGTGTGTGTGTGTGTGTGTGTGTGTGTGTGTGTGTGTGTGTGTGTGTGTGTGTGTGTGTTTTTGTCCTTGTAAAAAATGCATAACAGCAGACAAGCTTGTCAAAGCTTATCATATGGAAGGAAGTGTGTGTGTATGTGTGTGTGTGTGTGTGTGTGTGTGTGTGTGTGTCCAATTTCAACTCAATGGCATAGACAGGATAGGTTAGGTCACTTAGTCTCAAGGTCAATAGCAGATCAATGAGTGTGTGAGTGTGAGATGTTCGTATCAATTATCCTTCCACTGAGTGTTGAATTGATGTTGCATGTGTAATGATCATGTCTTTTCCACACTTCGTCCTCAAACCTGGCATCCAAGACTGGCATGCACCGAAATGTCAGATGAGCCGTTCCAGTTCTTTCAAGGCCAGGCCATTCACACATGACTAATATGTCTGTGCGATGCTGACGTATATAGGTCGTGGATTAATGGTGGACAACATTGTCCCCAGGTGTGTATGTGTGTGCAGAAATGTATCATGACTTCACACCTTGTTGCGAGCCATAATAAAGCTGTTTACAAAGCGACTGCTGTTCTGGCTGTAGCTGCAGAACCCTCCAGAACCCTCACCTTAGAGTTTCTGAAGCACATGTGAGAGTGTGTCGTACTTCATCAAGTCAGAATTCTCACTATAACTCGAGCATCTGCCCAGCCAGAGCTCTTTTAATGATTATAATGAGAATTACCTGCAAAACGGCTATATATATATATATATATATAATATATATATATATATATATATATATATATATTCAGACTGTTATATTAGGTGTATTTACTCTATGTATCATTTTATTTCTCTTACCATTTTTTATTTTTTTTTGCAAGCAATACAATGTGTATACATAAATTTGTACTTTTTGTCTATTTCTTCAACATTGAATGTGGAATGCCCACTAAGCAAGCTTCTGTTAACATTTACAGATTTTGATTGTTACAAAAGTGCTGACACTGAAAATCCTTTTAGTAAATGGTAAATGAGTTTTTTTTTTTTTTTTTATGAAGATCTGACCTATATCAACAGCTTCCTTGTTTTGTTTTTTTTGTCATTATAAAAACCCTAAACCTAGATAAAGTATTACCTAGATAACAATAACACAAACATAACACATGAATGGCTGTTCAATGTTTATTAAGAGAAGGTCTTGAGAAAAAAAGCTTTTAAATAACTTAAAGTAACTAATACACCTTGAAAATCTAGTGAACCCCTTTGATTTTTCTAACATATATATCTATATATACATATATATTATATATCTATATATAAAACATAGATTTCAACCATATATAGCTGACGCCGCATACAGTGAATTAAGACACCGTTTCTCCAGAAACCTGGTGCTACATGAAACAACATAGACCTACATCACATACAGTACCATAGATCTACATACAATACTCAGAGCTAAGGAATAAAGTAACTTGTCCTCACCACATAAATTGCATTGTGTGCAACTGAGTGCAAACAGACAATACAAGACAGTGTAGGGCAGATACACAAAATACAAAATAGCATCGGCCAAGAACCTACTGTCTAATGTGTTATACAGTACAATGTGCAAATAAGAACTGTAAACAAGAGTGTATAGTTAACTGTTAACAGATATAGTTTAGTTATAATATAAATTAGGTGCTGCTGAACACATGGATGTGTATGAATGAAATTAATTCTGTATTGAGTATAGAGTCTGTGTTTAAGTTCAGGTTTGCAGCAGTTCAGTAACACACAGTTTAGTGAGTTTGTGTGTGTGTGTTTGTGTGTGTGTGAGCTCAGTTCAGTTCTGTGTGTTAAGAAGCCTGATAGCTTGAGGGGAAAAAACTGTTTGTGGGGTCGTCCACAATGTTGAAAAAATATATATATTTGCGGATGCAGCGTGTGGTGTAAATGTCCGTGATAGAGGGGAAAGAGACTGCAATGATCTTGTCAGATTTTCTCACCAGAGATGGCAAAAGTACATACATCTTTCACTCAAGTAGAAGTACAGCTACTCATGTTTTAAAAGACTCAAAGTTCTTTTTGAAGACAGTTGAAGTACTGACTTTTTCACTCACAGTAAAGAAGTTTGGGCTCTGACATGTACTTAAGTAAAAGGTAGTCATTACTACAACCTGTTTTCGTGTCATGCTGGTAACTGGACCTCATGTCATATTAATATATTAATACAAAAAATGTTGTTACCTAGTGAATGTATCTAGGCTGAAAATTCAACATATAGAACACAAGCAGAACACAGATGACAGGAAAGTCTCTGTTCTCAGTCATGTTTACATCGCTGACTCCCTTTTTCTCATCCATTTCAGCTATACTTCTTGTTGCCTCTCATGTATGAGAGCCAGGAAATTATACACCAGTGGTATGAAAAGAAATAGGTTGATGGGCTGAAAGCGGTGTGCAATGAAAAAAAAAAATATATTGATTATGTCAACAAATAGATTAAAAATAAAGGAATAAGCCTGTTTTAAAAATGTGAAAAGTAAAAAGTACAGATATTTGTGTAAAACATGTAATGAGTATGAATGTAAAATGCTGTCAGAAAAATAAATAGTTAAGAAAAGTACTTATACTGTACCAAGAAGAACATTACTTCCCAATGCAATCCAAAACGGTGCAGTTCCCAAACCAGGCATTGATGCAGTTGCTCAGGATGCTCTCGATGGTCCCTCTGTAGAACATGGTCAAGATTGGTGGAGGGAAATAGGCTTTCCTCAGCCTTCTTAGGAAATAAAGATGCTGCCAGCCTTTCTTTGTGATGGAGCTGGTGTTGAGTGACCAGGTGAAGTTCTCTGCCAGATAAACACCAAGGAATTTGGTGCACCTGATGATCTCCACGGCGGATCCATCGATGATCAGTGGAGAATGGTTGCTCTGTGCTCCCCTAAAGTCAACAACCATCTCTTTAGTTTTGTCAATGTTCAGAGACAGGTTGTTGGCTCTACACCAGGCTGTTAACTGTTGCACCTCTTCTCTGTATGCCGACTCACCATTCTTGCTAATCCATCCATCCCTATATTCAAAATAAGATGCTATATACCTCCTCTAAACCCATCAAGTGTATACTGAGCTATGATTCCTCCTGTCCAAGCAAATCTCAGTCGCTACAGAGAAAACCACCATGGAATTAGTCCTAATAAGAAGAAAAAATAGCTCATAATGTCTCTCGCAGGTGCTCTCAGCGCTGACGTCCTCACAAATACCATCACCCCGCGGATCGTAAGAGAACATGATGTTCCTTTAATCCGTGATGTTATCTTCCTCAATCAAAACATTCCGTCTCAAAGCAATGAAGCTGTCCATCACAGCCAATAATAAGGATAGTGTTCATATTACAGCTTGCCAGGAGTTCCTTTTTCAACAAAATTGTGTTCCAAAGCACTGTTCCCTCCGTGCTGACAGGCTAATCATCCTGTCATCATTAGCGTGTATTTAGCTCTTTATAATCGGCCCTGCTGTGGCAGGATTCAGTCCAAAATGCTGACTGTTTGGACCTCCTCTATCTTCTGTGCTAGCTAGAACCGAGTGCGCATGAGGATTGTCTGTCAGGGCTGTTTAGCATTTTGTCATAATTGAGCCAGTCCAAGTAAATCATAGCCTGTTAAACTATAATTGTCAAAAAAAATATTTGCGCTAGCATTCGTTTATTAAAAGGAAGACAGGCATTTAAAAAGGAGGATGAATCATGTTGGTTGTGTTTCTAGTAACGCTCAATATGTTTTTTTATTACTGTAATTAAAGTGCTAGAAAATCATAAAAAAGGCTGTCAAGCTACACTGCTGTTTGATTATTAGGTTTCAAACTGTCTTGAAAAAAGATTGGTACATCAAGTACATCATGTTTGTCCTCACAACATATGCTAATTTCACTAACCTTGACTCATGTTCTCTGTACATTTTATTTATTTTTCTTTTTTTGCTTGGTGACCAATGATTTTGAGACAAACGCTTGTAAGTAACTTTAATACACCACACTGGAGCTTAAAAGTTTGTGAAGCTTTTCGACTTATATTTTTGTGCATAAAAACCTTTAAAGTCAAAATGGGCCTTTGTTGTCTGACAGATTGAAAATACCTGACTCTAATTTCACCTTTAGAGTTAACTGCTAATCCTGGAGGTACACATACATTTCTTACTTTTAGATATGTAACATTGAAAAAATTTTACCTCCATAAACAAATGACCATATATAATATTATTGTCTCATTTGTTTAACTGCATTCTCTTTGTCTACTTTTAGGACAAACTGATGATAAGCATCCTTAATGCTTAATCCTCAGCATCACAACACACAAATTTTAAAGCTAAAACTTAACCACAAAAAGGCATTGCTAAAGTAAGAAGCAATTAGCTATCCTAGAGTTTGTTACAGTAGCAATTCCATGCCAAAAAAACAACCTCTCTCAAACCCGAGGCATGAGAAATTAAACTAGACAACGATGTATCATGCCTTCGTTCAACATTTCTGCTGAATCCCCAAACAGGAAAGATGAAGAGACCAGAAGGGCGGATGAAAGCATCTGCCACCTTGTGCTCCATTATTTATAGAGCAGAGCCAACTTGGTCTGAAACTGCTGCTAGCATCTTGGCTAAGTGCCCCTCCTGTTAGGTTGAAATACAGGTCTTGAGTGAGAGAAACCTGAATAAACTTTACAGACTAAGATGCTCTCATTACAGTTAGCAGTAAAAGCTGAGAGAAGGAAAACTCAAAACATGGTAATTAATAGACTGAATAATAAATGAAGAACATGCCCTGTTTTTATAGATAATGTTCTGGGTCATAGAAACATTTCTCTTCAATGTGCTAGAAATACATGCAACTGTTTCGTGTGCTAGCAAATGGAAAGCTCAGACAGAGAAACGCTCTAAAGGCATCGAAACCTTCATCAGAAAGTCTCCATCCAGGGTCTTATGTGTCCTCATGTCGTCTGCTGAATACGACCGTTTAATTATCCAGATCTGAGCCCACTAGTGCTTCTTTTTTGCAGATTTTTTGCTAGTATTTGGGACTGCAGTGTTGGACAGAGGTGGAAGTAATTTTACTTCCTTATTGTCCTTTTAGGTATCTGTACTTTTACATTTCACACTTAATAAATTTTAATATACAAAATGTCCAAGACATTTGAATAATGTGTTAAATTCGGCATTTGTTTCTACCCAACCTTGAAAAATAAAGTCAATTGTGTGGAAGTGGAATGAAAACTGGGGTGGCATCTGCTCTCCGTTAGGCTTTGGAAAATGTGTTAATGAAGCACTAATTAGCCTATTAGCTAGCAAGCTACAATCCAGTGACTAAACAGGCAACAAAAGCCAAACAATTATATCTTTACTCATATTTCCTTCTGCTGCAAAATTTATTACGAATGTCCCATATTATGACAACCCTTACTTGTAAGAGTGACACCATTTCTCATAGCATATTTAAGGGACTATCATGCTTCTAACAACTATTTCAAAAGTACAATCCAAAGTAAGAGGCAAAACTAATTCGTTAAATACTCTGAGCTTCGACATGCTGAAGTGAAGCTGTTTAGGAAGGGGTCCGGCAGCAGACATAAGCCAAGGCATTTGCAGAGACACGAACAGACGTTTTTTAATTGGCTGGAGAACTAATTAATTCACCTGATCAGCATCGAAATGACAGCCGAGATAAAAAAAAACACACATCAAACACAGCCAGAACCTTCCCAAACACCTGAGACTCATTTATATTCATATACACACACACACACACACACAAATAAAGACAAATACACTCTATGTTGTCAAAATCCTCAATAAGGATTAAGTTTTACTTTGAAGAAATTAGAAAAAAGCAATCAGAAAAAATGTTCAGAACATAAGCTGTGGAGTACAAAAGAAAGATGCAGAGTCTGTTGAATAAGTATTTACCCCCATGTTACAAGCTGAAACTGAAATTGCCTTTACTACTGGAAAAGTACAACATTTGATTTATGATTTATTTTTAAACTTTGACACAAATTGATTTAATGGTGCTCGAGAGTATGTTTGCAGTTTAAGATGCCCATTACTTTATCCTGAACTTGGTTTGATAGCTCTTTTTGGCTTGTCTGGAACAAACTTTTGACTCAGTTCAGCTAATTATGTGATTTCTGAAGGGAACTGGTTGCACTAGAATGAATCTAATGCAATGAGGGCGAATACATGTGCAATCACAAACTACACTCATTCCATTTGTAAGTAACTGTGCAGACCATATAGACCTTTTCCACCCAATGCACTGTTAGGTGTTATTTTGTGTTGATTCGTGACATAAAATCCCAATTAAGTTTCATTTTTTCTTGTTCTCTGTTAGCATTGCTACCACCCCAAAGTAGATTCTTTTCTAATTAACGACTGCCCTGAAATGCTTTATTCATCTTATACCATAACTTTACCATTAATTCTGTTTTCTTAAAGCTTGTTTCTTAAAAGTTTATTTAAAGTACTTTACTGGAGTGGAAGATCTTGAGTCGCCTGCTATAGAGCTTTGACCTCAACCCTATTGAACACCTTTTGGATGAATTGGAATGGAATGCTCACAAAATCTGTTTGTCTGGTGTCCACAAATGTTTATCCATATAGTGAACATATAATACATACATGTATCTTAAACCCTGCTTATAGACAGTTATACATAGCAATACCCACTATATGTATACTTTCCTTTAACAAGTGATTTCAAGCTGATGACAGTAAGCAATGATCTTCAAGATGACTTGAGTGTGTGTGTGTGTGTGTGTGTGTGTGTGTGTGTGTGTGTGTGTGTGTGTGTGTGTGTGTGTGTGTGTGTGTGTGTGTATGTGTGTGTCTAATCTATATGTCTGGAGGCACAGCTCCTTGTTGTCTGTGTGCAGTCATCTGAATGACTGTATGCACTGCATATGATGAAATGAGCTTGCAACAGCTTGACAAATGAATATCCCGTAGTCTGGAGAAGATGCTAGGCAGAAAGGAAGAAATGGGGGGGTGTTTGCTGTTTATACTTGTGTTGACTGCAAAAAGAGAGAGAGAGAGAGAGAGAGAGAGAGAGAGAGAGAGAGAGAGAGAGAGAGAGAGAGAGAGAGAGAGAGAGAGAGAAGAAGGTTTTCTAATTGCCTCTGAACTTCATGATGAACAGCAGGGGGGAGCCAGTCCAACATCATGAGCATTATTCCCCATCTTTAGCTTTAGATGCAAATACAGCAGCTTCTTAGCCAGTCACAAAGCTTTGTGCCGTTGCACTCTCACGTCTGAGTGGATGAGAGTAAGATAACAGCAGGTGATTGTCAGCTTCATTGACAAGCAGCAGCTCTGATGGTCTGTAATGGACAAAACCAAAATGTGCCTTCTTGCATTTGCATAATACAAAAAAAAAACTCCAGGGTGACCTCCAAAAAAAAAACCTTGAGGTGAACGAGTGTGTGAGCATGTGTGGGTGTGTATATGTACACAAGGTGATAGAGTGTCATCCCATCATCCCATCATGCCTCCTGTCTAGCTCTCAGGAACAACTTCGGATTCACACATTTGGAACAACCACATTGAAAAAATTATTTGAACATCACATCAGTTCTAATGATTTCCACTTCAAATACCATTATAAACCATTATCTGTTGTCTATTATATAGTGTATTTGTGTGCATCACAAAATCTTTACTACAAAACCCCAAGAAACAAGTGTAGAAACATTTGCTTAATAAAATCCTAATGGCCTTTAATGGTGACCACTAGATACCAACCTTTGATCTACAAGTTGCCAAAGGTGTTTAATTGGAATTTAATTTTATCGGATATAACATGCCACAAATAAAAGGCAACAAATTCCTGGTAGAATCTGGTATCTCACAAGGACTATTGCAATTTTAAATAAAACCAATATCATTCCTATTATAAACATGAAAACTGTTGCAAATTCTATGACGGTTTCTATTGTTTTAATTTCCATAGGAAAAGCACCTACTGAAGATGGTGCTACTATATTCTAAAAATAAGAACACAAAATGGACCTTAATAACATTTCAAACAAAAAAAAGCAATAAAAAAACAAAAAAAAAACACCAACTAATGATAAATATAGATAACCATCACACAGCACACTCCCATGTTTTGTTGCAATTGTAGAAGCTTTTTCAGGTTACTTGCACCAAGTCACTAGCTACTGTAGCAAAGGAA